>JBBPBX010008468.1:29630-62447 GCA_038048925.1 Garcialebias charrua | reverse complement strand
AAACCTCCAATAACTTTTCAGTTGGAAATAATCAGACTAATTAACCAACAAAACTTGTCTGCAGTCAACATATACAAAAAACTGTAGGTGTCAGCATGGGCAGCTTCCTCAGGATACGTAACATGGTAGCAGAGGATGGTTACGTATCCTGAGGAAGCTGCCAATGCTGACACCTTTTAGTTCTTATGTATGTTGACTGCAGTCATGCTTTTGTGTGGTTAATTAGTCTGATTGTGATCAGGCTTGTGTGTGTTCAGCCAGGAACACCTGAGAGCCACGCCTATATATACTTCAAGTTGACTGTGCTTGAATGCGGAGTGTTGTGAGCTCAGAGTTTGGTTGCTTTATTGCTGAGCTGTTTGAGTACTGTTTGGGTACTGTTTGAGTACTGTTTGGGTACTGTGGGGTGTTCTCCGCCCGCCCCTGCCTGTCTTGAAGTCTGATCTTCTGTTTAGAAGGTTCTTGGTGAGTAACTACTAGCTCATGTTTGGTCTTGACTGCTAGATGCACTTAAAGAGTGGCTACTAGCTCATGTTTGGTCTTGACTGCTAGATGCACTTAAAGAGTGGCTACTAGCTCATGTTTGGTCTTGACTGCTAGATGCACTTAAAGAGTGGCTACTAGCTCATGTTTGGTCTTGACTGCTAGTTGCATTTGTGTCAGCTCATTTGCTTGTGGAGTTTGACTGTGCTTACTGCACTTAGGAATGTTTGCTCACCTTTTGACTTTTGTTGTGCTTAGTGCACTGGGTAGCTGAAGGCTGCATTGATGACATTAGGATCCTGCTAATGCTAATGATAATTGATATCAGAGATGCTGACCTGTGTGGTTAGTTTAAGTTGGTTTAACCAGGACCATTTTTGAGCTTGGAGCTGTTTGGAGCATTTTTGGAGTTTGGAGCTGTTTGGAGTTTTTTGTTTGTTTGCCTAATGACAGAGTGAGATCGGTAGTCCAGTTATATCGTTTTTCTTTTACCCCTAGGGTCCCCTTTTGGTCAGGTAGTCCGTCTCCAGATAGGCTGCGACGGCCCTGTTTTTATGGGTTGGGCCGACGCTGGGGACGTTATATTCTTTTTGGCTGACTCACTCTTGTCCACCAATTATTTGTACTTTTGTCTGTCTATTTTTGCTCCCTTTTTGTTGCCCTGTGCCAGAAGACGGTGCACTCCGCACCTGGAGGGAGGAGTCGGGCAGTTTTCAATAAAGCTTTTTATTTTTACATTCTGCCTTCTTGTGTCCTTTGTCCATTTAATGTGTTCGGCCTGAGCCAGCCGTAACATATTTTGGGCGCCTCGTCCGGGATCTTGAATCCTTTTTGACTCCTTGTCTGGATCTTGGATCCTTCTTCTCCTTTTGCTCCTTGTCTGGATCTTGAATCCTTTTTGAATCCTTGCCTGGATCTTTGAGACATTGTCTGGATTTTTGAGTCCTTTGAGCTGTTGTGATCCTTGTTGGGTTAATTAATTAAACCTGCTGTTTGTTTGACCCGCCTACGAGGGTCCAGCGCTGTGCATGTTTGTGGAAATCTGGTTTTGAGCAGACATTGAGTTTTGTGCTTAAAATATTGAGAGTGTGGTGAAGTCTTTTGAAGCCAAGTGTTTTTGGACCGCAGTTAACATAATTGCCACCTTTTTACATTTGGTGTGTGTTGACAGCTGTGTGCTGTAGTTTGCACTCTCTCTGGAGCTGACAGAACCAGCTCCTAGTTGCTGATTGAGCTGAAACACGCAGCTGTGTGTGTTTTTGGATTGTGCTGCTTTCAAATGCAGCTGGGATTTTTTTCTGTTGTTTACAGTGAAAGTCTTTTGAAGAGGGGTACAGCTTAAAAGCTGTTTGTGTTCACATCATGGAGTTCAATTTGAAGAAATTTATTGAACAGCCCACGGTGCAGGTCTTTGCTGACTGCACTATAGAACAAATGTTGAGTGTGGCAGAACACTTCAACATTGATATAAGACGCCGCATTCATGAAAAACATTTTAAAGGTGAACTGTTGACTAAATTATTTATGCTTGACATTTTTCCTGAGGTAAATGATACAGAGCGTCTAAAGGAAAAGGAAAATGAAGCTGCTTTAAAAAGAAAACACGATGAACAAATAAGGAAAGAAAAAGAGCTTATTTTAGAGCAGTTCGAAATTAAAAAAAGAAACTTAATGATTAAACACCAAGCTCTCTTGAAAGAACAAGAAGTCAAAAGTCAAAGAGTTTTAGCTGCTCTACATGAGAAGAAGCGTCTTCTGGAATTAGAGCTCCATGCTAAACAAAGGGAAAAACGATGTTCAAGTCTCCCTGCGTGTCAAGTGAAGACGACACCGGGATCTAGCACTCAAGCAGGTGAGCCTTTCACACCTCAACAGGAGGAGGCGCCTGAAGAGCATCGACCAAAAGGGAATGAGAAGAAAGAAGACATCATTCTAAGTGACTGTTTTTCATTGTTTGACACTGAACATGAAACTGAACAAACCATAGTTCAGTCAGATGAGGAAATAATAGACCTAGAAGAGCTAAAGGAGGATGACTTTGAACTAAGGGAATGTTTTTTATTTAGCTCTGAGGAAGAGGATGTCCCAGTGAGCCTAAGAGAGATGAAGCCACACGTGACACATTCTCCTGCTCCTTTATGTCCCGTTTCTGCCACTACAGAAATCAAAGAGAAAGTGGTGGTGGATGACATGGGACCGTCGCCTCAACCTAAAGCAAGAGATGGGTCTGAAGAAAATACATTTTCACTGTCTGTGAGAAATGAAGTGCTGCAGCCTTATATTGGACATGTTTCAAATGATTCTGAGTCTAACTGTCTCTACTCTGCTTACAGTGTGGCTGGAAACAGTGCTGTTGCAGCTGACATGGTGGAGCTGCCACGTGCAGAAAATGACAGTTTCCCTCTGGCTGTTGTGAAGAGTATCCACTCTCCCACTGACATCCTTGGTCATGATGTTGATGTTGGTTTGATGTCTGTTAACAAAAATAAGTCTTACAGAGTAAGCTTAGACAAGCGTCGCCTGTTTGGCTTCAGAACATTTTAAGATAACATGACATTGATTATGTTAGCGGTTAGGCGGACTAGTTTTAATGATGTTTTTAGTCCGTTTTGTCTGTTGCAACCGCTACATTGTTGCTCTCTAGGGTCCTATTTATTTTGCATGTGCGGATGTGAGATGTTTTCACCTGACATCCACATCACCCCCATACAAAACACTGGTGGTGGAGGTGTTACGTATCCTGAGGAAGCTGCCAATGCTGACACCTTTTAGTTCTTATGTATGTTGACTGCAGTCATGTTTTTGTGTGGTTAATTAGTCTGATTGTGATCAGGCTTGTGTGTGTTCAGCCAGGAACACCTGAGAGCCACGCCTATATATACTTCAAGTTGACTGTGCTTGAATGCGGAGTGTTGTGAGCTCAGAGTTTGGTTGCTTTATTGCTGAGCTGTTTGAGTACTGTTTGGGTACTGTTTGAGTACTGTTTGGGTACTGTGGGGTGTTCTCCGCCCGCCCCTGCCTGTCTTGAAGTCTGATCTTCTGTTTAGAAGGTTCTTGGTGAGTAACTACTAGCTCATGTTTGGTCTTGACTGCTAGATGCACTTAAAGAGTGGCTACTAGCTCATGTTTGGTCTTGACTGCTAGATGCACTTAAAGAGTGGCTACTAGCTCATGTTTGGTCTTGACTGCTAGATGCACTTAAAGAGTGGCTACTAGCTCATGTTTGGTCTTGACTGCTAGTTGCATTTGTGTCAGCTCATTTGCTTGTGGAGTTTGACTGTGCTTACTGCACTTAGGAATGTTTGCTCATCTTTTGACTTTTGTTGTGCTTAGTGCACTGGGTAGCTGAAGGCTGCATTGATGACATTAGGATCCTGCTAATGATAATTGATATCAGAGATGCTGACCTGTGTGGTTAGTTTAAGTTGGTTTAACCAGGACCATTTTTGAGCTTGGAGCTGTTTGGAGCATTTTTGGAGTTTGGAGCTGTTTGGAGTTTTTTGTTTGTTTGCCTAATGACAGAGTGAGATCGGTAGTCCAGTTATATCGTTTTTCTTTTACCCCTAGGGTCCCCTTTTGGTCAGGTAGTCCGTCTCCAGATAGGCTGCGACGGCCCTGTTTTTATGGGTTGGGCCGACGCTGGGGACGTTATATTCTTTTTGGCTGACTCACTCTTGTCCACCACTTATTTGTACTTTTGTCTGTCTATTTTTGCTCCCTTTTTTGCCCTGTGCCAGAAGACGGTGCACTCCGCACCTGGAGGGAGGAGTCGGGCAGTTTTCAATAAAGCTTTTTATTTTTACATTCTGCCTTCTTGTGTCCTTTGTCCATTTAATGTGTTCGGCCTGAGCCAGCCGTAACAACCTTATGACCATAAACAGAGCAGTAAATTGAAAGCTTTGTCTTTCAGTTCCCCACTACAGATTGGAGCAATGACCTTATTACTGCAGACATACACTAATCTATTGATCCATCTCCTGCTCCATCATGCACAAATCTAGACTCAAGACCTCAATGCTAGAATAAAAGTCTCACCCTTGACCCAGCGTAGCATTACACCTTTTGTGGCAGAAGACATGGGACTTTGAGTTACTCTCATCCTATCCAGTCCACTCTCAGCTGTGAACTATATCAGTGCATGCTAAAGGTCATGGTTTAAGAATACCAATAAAACCACATCATTAGCAAAAAGCAGAGAGGAGAGCACAAGCTTTTCAAACCAGACACCCTCCT
Organism: Garcialebias charrua; assembly: GCA_038048925.1. Classification (NCBI taxonomy): domain Eukaryota; kingdom Metazoa; phylum Chordata; class Actinopteri; order Cyprinodontiformes; family Rivulidae; genus Garcialebias; species Garcialebias charrua. The sequence goes on along the minus strand of JBBPBX010008468.1, from coordinate 57,731 downwards.
CGATACATCTGTGCCTTGAGATCCTGTACACCACAAACAGGATTAGACAAGGGACATTCCCGGTGGTGTTCTACCTTCAGTGAGAACATGCATGGTTTTTACAGTAAGTGTGAACAAACCTCTCTGTTTTGTTTTATAGAAACCAAGTAGGCATTAGCAGCAGCCCCTCACGCTGCTTCTCTTGAATCTGTGGCGCAACAATAAGTCATGCTCACTGACAACACCCTGGAGTAAACCTCCAATAACTTTTCAGTTGGAAATAATCTTGCTTCAATTTTGAAACACGGTAAGACTTACCTTAAAAGTTGGGCAGCTTTGACTTAGTGGTTAGAGCCAGTGGCGTAGTCTACATTTTTGTAGTGGGTATACTGTGCTTAGAAACCAAAGTATGGTACACTGTAACAATGTAATTGTCAATTTATTTTGATTTTTAAGCATATTGAACGTTTCCAGATTTCTCTTATGCTTATATTTGAATGAATGAACAAACTTTGTACAAATGTTGGCTTTGTATGTTATAGATTTATAATACAGTATCAAAGCAAAGCGCTGCATACCGATAGATTGTTACGGAAGCGTTTAACTGACGTTTAATGTTATCAGTGACATGTGCCTAATGATGTCATGTATTATTGGGTACTTTTAAGTGGGTATACTGAAATTCTTAAGCTTTTCTAGTGGGTATACTCCATATACCTGAGTATCATGTAGACTACACCACTGGTTAGAGCAGTTGTCCTTCAGTGGGAGAGTTGGGGGTTCAATCCACCAGCTGTTGAATGCTGAAGTGTCCCTTGGCAAGACACTGAACCCCTAATTACCTCCGATGTGTGTCCCACTGGTGTATGAATGCGATAAAGCTCTGATTAGTCTTTGTAAAGACGTAATAGAGTGCTGTATGAATGGGTAAGTGAAGGCATAAATTGTTGTGTGCAGCACTTCTTGATAAGATAGAAAGGTGCTATGTATGTATTATACAGGTTTGTCTCAATGAGTCAGTAGGACTCATTTTCGAGAGACCTGTTTTAGACAAACCCACAAATAAGGTACACACAACAGCAAACAGCCATAAAATGCACATAAAATAAAAAGTAAATAAAAGCAGTGATAAAAAACAAAATGAAATCAAGCTACATTTCATTTCCCATTAAAAGTTATGATTGCCGTAATAAAAGGCTGGCACAACAATAACTTTATTTTAGAACTTTTGTATTGTTTTCATGAAATACGTTTTTTATACATTGCTCTTGAAACTCTATTACTGACTGTATTTCTAGGATGTTTCGCAGCAATAAATACATTATAATTTTTATGGACATTATTATTAGATATTCTGCTCACTTGTGGAAATATGTTTTCCAAAAACTAAAATCAATTATTGGTTCAAGTTATGTATCAAAAAGCTGCCTTAAAACTGTTTACATTATTGTATGTGTTGTCACATAAAACAAGTTATTTTACCCCTGAAGGACAAGAAAAATATGCCATTAGACTCATTTTGCTCCAGCTCAAATGTAATATTCCAGAAAGTTTCTCCCTGATGCAAATTCCATGAGTACATTTTACACTTTGAAATGGGAAAACATATTTTAAAGCAATCCTTTTATTCTAACCTGTATTTTTCTGGGACGTTTCATAAAAACGTTCACACCAAAAGCTGAAAGAATAACAACAAATGTGATCTCCAAATAAAATGCAAAATTGCATCTCAGCCATCTAAATTAAAATAACCTGCTTCAAGGTTTTTGTTTCAACTCTTTGTTATTTTAAATAATGTAATGTTTTGTTCTCTGAGAAACTCAAAGCAAAATAATGCATTGCAGATCAATGTTATATCCTAAAAGATAATCCAATATATCATAAACATTTCATCCTGCAGTAATTTTAAACTGAATGTTAAATGGACACTAATGTAGCTGCTGCAGTATTTTATTTTATTTTATTTCTATATAAGTATACTGTTATCTTTGCATAAATCAGGCGAGTAAGTCAGAGCGGTGTCTAGACCTAGCAGTGCATTATTAAAAAGAAAAAAGAAAATTATTTGAACTGATGAGACAGGGTTTTGAGGGTTAGGTGATAAGAGCCTTGAAATTAAACTTGGACCTGGGATGTGAGATTCTTTCAAAAGAAGATAAAACACCAGCTATCATATGACACAGCAATTGCTTATTGGGGAGGCAGTTCAAAAACAAAGATCACCCGCAATGTTATCTCGTCACTCCACCAGCACATCAATCAGGACTCAGGCTGCTGGAGATCGACCTTTTTTGCCAGAATCAATGTTCTCTCCCATTCTCAATGGTAAAGCAGATATGGCCAGATATACAACACAGGGGAGCCCTGCAAAACCCAGCAATATATGTTCTAAAAGGGGTTAGCTATTAACTCACTGACCTTCACTGCTTGTCTCCTTTCTCCTTTGCCCAATTGTCAATCTTACAAGGTCTGACTGAAAATGTTCAAGAGAAGCTGTTTGTACTTTGTTTATTAGGTAATGGAAAATAATAAAAATATTGTTCAATATTATAGTTAAAGAAGATTATCTGATACTTCATGAGAAGAGCTGCAAGAAATAGTTCCATTTTTTTCTTTTTAAAATTTGATTGCACATGCTTTTTAACACGCAAACGTTCTGCATGCAACTTAATTTAGTGAATATAGTCAGTGTTGTTGTTCTTTTTTCATGTAAAAGATGAAAAATTCCATGTTAACGAAAAATAGTAATTTCATATTGAAAAAGGGCAAAAAGTGAATGCTCATTCAAAAAATCAATATGTTGTTTATGTTTTGTTTTTTTTCCCTAATTAGAGACCTACTTATTTTCTACTTATATATCGATCAAAAATTATTTATTTCAAGCAACACGTTATAATTGTCATAGTGGCAGTAAATGAAGCTCAAGTCTGAGAAAATGTGCATTACTGTACAGTACTGTACCTCAGCGTTGCAAATGCTTGCGTTCAAACTACAACTCCCAGGATTCCATCGTTCGGTCTCGCGCTTCTCTTTTCCTGTTTGAGTCCGGCAGCTGGAAAAATGGCAGCTGATTCAGGGAAATACAGGAGTGCTGTTAGCAAAAACAAAGACCCCTCAGGTCTTCTCATCTCTGTCATTAGGTAAGATTATTTAACGTTCATTTTATGAGGCTACCAGCGCAGTTAAGACGTTACAGTGTTTTTAATTGTGCTTGCATTTGCTCTCAGGCTCGACTTGACAGTTAGCATAGAGCTACAGGAGGTAGCTACATCCTTCCTGTGTTGTAAATGACATGAAAGACATAAACGCTTACACGTTTGCGGTTGTCGTAGATGCGTTATTAAACGAGTGTAAAGTTAATCCTTAATTTTTGCTTGAGAATAAAATAATAATTAAAAAAATCAGTCAAACTTAACGGTAATATAATAGTACAGTATTTTATTTCAGACTTGTGTTGTTGTTTTTTTAGCAGATGTTTCAACAGGTTTCTCAAAGTTTTACACCTTTTGTTTAACTTAAAATCGCTTTCAAGATTCCTGTAATGTCCTCAGTTTGTCACATTAAATTATTAATACATTTTTGTTCATTGTGTCTGCATCACTTACTGTTACATCTAATTTCTGTATGTACAATAATGCATTTAATTTTACATCCAAATGTTTTCTACAGTGCTGTTGTGACTTGTATTTTTATTGAGCCCCTCTCTTTTTCTTTCGGTCCTGATGCAGGACTCTGTCCAGCAGTGATGATGTGCAGGACAGAGCGACAGAGAAGGGTCGCCTTGAAGAGGCCTTTGAGACGTCCGATCGGGATTTGGATAAACTTATTGTTCAGCATTATGCTGAACTTACCACTGCCATCCGAACCTACCAGAGCATCACAGAGCGTATCACCTGCTCTCGCAACAAGATCAAACAGGTATGTAATGGAGACATGTCTGAAAATGGATACAAACCTATTTTCAATTGATCTAGAAAATATCTCTGGTAGAGCTGCTGCCTCTCAGTGAGAAGGTCGTTGGATTAAATCCCGGCCGGAGGCCTTTTGGAGATTGTATATATCCTCTCTGTGCATGCCAGGGTGTTCTCTGGGTGCTCCCGTTTCCTCCCACAGACCAAAAACATGCCCGTTAGACTGACTGGTAACTCTAAATTGTCCCTAGGTGTGTGTTAGTGAATCGTTGTTTCGTATTTATCTCTTGTGACTGTTTGTCTGATCGATGGACGGATAAAGCCCATAGCAATTTATTGTTTTAGATTTGTTTCAGACCAACAACTACATACCGTAATTTGTGGTTGAAGCAAAATTTTGTATGTATTCACTTTTGTTTTTACACGATGTTGAAATGCTTCCTATGTTAGCGTTTGTGCTTTTTTCACTACCATAGCAAAGTTATATTCTGCCCATATTGTGCTGAATGTTCTGTCTCCAAATGTTAGCTATTATATCCTTTTGTTGTTGTTGTTGTTGTTTTGTGCTTGTTTTTCTTCAACATTCCTAGTGACATAAAAATGCTCATATAACACATAATTTGTTTGTTTCAATAAAACAAGGCATTTATAAGGCATAAAGACATTTGCATTAAACTTAAATTTATTATTTTAAATACTGAAGTTTGTTGTCTTCAATATTTTATTATTAACTTCCAGTTTGGCTGTATTTCAATCTGAAGTTTTCATAGTTTTATTGAAAACTTGCATACACATACAATACTATCGGTCCATCCATCCATTATCTTTACCTGCTTCTTCCTTTTTGGATTGCGGGGGTCACTCTTCCCCATATTCAGCAGTCACTGTGCAAGAGGCGGGGTACACCCTGCACAGGTCACAAGTTCATCACAGGAATATACAAGAGCATTTACTGTTGGTTTTAAAGCACAAGAACTGACACAATTGCATCAATACTGTAGTGTCTCAAAGATTTAAAGGTGGTGGAATTATATCGTTTTCCCGCTTATGCCATCGAGTCAGTCAGAGTCAGAGATTCTTTATTGTCATTCGCACCACATGTGATACATGTGATGAAACGAGATTATGTACACACAGGGTGCCAGTTACATCCAACAATAAAATGTAAAAGAAAAACAGTAATAGCATAGATATGAACTAAGAAAGACATCAACTAAAAATACACCAAGCACTAATATCATCAAAAAAATTACTTCAAACAGCAACATGAACATGAGTCTGTTTGAGCAGATGAACATGAATGAACACAGCAACATGAAACAGATCAGCAGCAGCATATTGCCATCTGCAATATTTAAGGTTTCTAAACAGTTATGTTTAACTTTATTGTAGGTGCTTTATAGGTCAATTTTAATACACCACAAGATTTTAAAATATTTGCATCAAAGAATAATGTTACTTAATATTTGTGCTGTTCTGCTCTGCAGGTGAAGGAGAACCTCTTGTCCTGTAAAATGCTGCTCCATTGTAAAAGGGACGAGCTGAGGAAGCTGTGGATTGAGGGCATTGAACATAAGCATGTCCTCCAGCTGCTGGATGAAATTGAAAGTATCAAGCAGGTTCCTCAGCGCCTGGATGCCTACATGGCAAGCAAGCACTACCTTCATGCCACTGACATGTTGGTGAGTACTCCAATGAAAGCATGGATCTTTGGGCAATTTCAATGTCCTTTTTCTGCATGGGGAATATGAGAATTAAAGAAGAAAATATTTTACGGTACTTGCTTTGGATATTACAAAAAAACGTTGCTATATCAAGGACTGATGGGCTTCCATCAGAAACATGGTGTGCACATTTGCACATGCTTGAACATAAGTATTTACAATGTGTTGTAAAATATTATTTCCTTGCTTTTCTTAATGGTGTGGCATGATTTTAAAACATAGACATTTTAGAAAGAGGAGCCACTCAGCTTGGATTGTTTGTACACAGATGCCTCGAATAATTAATATATAAAAGTATTTTAAAATAAAATAGTTTTAATGACGTAACTCTGCAGAGCGTCGCAGTCAAACGCCGACGCATTTTTATGACGCAATTGCCAGAACGCACCTTGTAAATAACCAATAGCGTTGAATATATAAACCGAGGAAATAAGCAATTTAAGTGAAGATTTGAGCGATTTGTCTTCAGTTTGGGAAGCCAAAGTTAGTTCGAGTGATGAACAAGAAACAGCTGGTTCCACTGTAGGACTGCAGCCGTATTTATTTGAGTCTTACCGTTCAGGGTGCGAGGGGGAGTCCGACATGTCAGATGAGCAAGGTTCCGTGGGTGAAGGGCTGGAACCAGATCGTAGTTGTCTACAGAGCTGGCGATGTTAAAACACCCAAATGCGACACAACGTACCGGCATTTTTCAAGTTATACAAAAGAAAATAGGCGATCTTGAAGACAATAGCCGTGTTTCCATCAAGGTTTCTAGGTGCGCATTTTGAAGTATCGCAGCAGAAAAGCTTAATGGAAACGGCAAAATACGAAGTTACTTCCTGAAATTCGCCAAAAAGTTTATACGCTCGCTTGAGGTGGTTTTTGGGAGCTGCGAAACCGAGCAGCTGCGCAAAACGACAGATGGAAACACATTTGCCGACTCGTGCTGCCGTAGCGCACATTCACGTCACGTGACTGATCAGCTGTTTCCGCTCCGGACAACATGTAACTCGCTAAAACTAGTTGGCATGACAGAATAAATACAACTCGCCCGATAGCAACACGTACCTGAAATATTCTCCCCATTTTGACGAGATGTGTGACCGGGTTCTGTTTTCAACCGCTACTTCCTGTTTACTCTCTGGTCTACTGTAGACATGCGCAGTGCTGACGTCTGACGTAATGACGCTGACGTCTGACGTAATGACGCTGTGCGCGGCTTGGAAAAAGCGCTTCAAGCCAGTAGATGGAAACACTTCTGATCTGCATTAATTTGTATTTACATATTTGCGAGGTAGCTCAAAATTCGAAATGAAAATGGATGGAAACAGGGCTAATGACACTGCGTGCTAATAGCAGCCTGCTGACTGAACTCCTTGTCACTACGTCACAACGTCGCTTGCGTAAGTACCCGGATGTCCCGTGCCGAAACATGGCGCCAATTTCAAAATCACTTTTGAAACAAAATTTCATTGATTTATCATTTTGCTTGTAAAAACTAACATAGTTGAATGATACAACATATATATGTTGTGCCGCTTTATGCATAGTTCCAAAATCATGTCACACACACTTTAAAGTACTCTTTTCTATCCTTGAATTGCCCATAGGGTACAACTCACATCATCTAAGTGCAGTCAAGAAACTGTAGGTGTGTGTGTGTGCTCTTGTTCTTTAGATGCATGCTTTAAAGTATCTTTAGCAGGTGAAGGATGGCATTGAGGACTAAAGGACCAGCCTCTATGATCTGTCTGCTTCTATCCTTTTCCTCTTTCTCATCCAATGTCACTCCCACACATCTTCCTGTAGACTCCGGTAATAATTTGTTTGCTAGAATGGGGTTATCTGAGGAGGGGGAAAAAAAGACAGAGATGACAGTGAGACTAAAAGACCATAAAGAATTCTCTTTGCGGGGGTGGAAAGAAAAAGAAACTTCATTCAGTAAAGCGTTTCAAAGGTTATAAGAAGTTCAAAGTCACTTGAGGGCATTGCCTTAGTTTTATAAACTTTAATGTATTTAACTTTACGAGGTTGTTACCATTTTACACACATGTAGAAAGCACTTTTAAACATTTGAGTTATCACTAAAACTAGTGCTCTAAAAACTCTGAAGTCCTTCTGATCCCCCCCTCTTGACGTAGATCTTTATGAATTTGAGATATTTTTAGGATTCTTATAAAAAAATTAATCATTGTTTTGCCTAAGTTCCACAGAACTCTGAATCATTGCACCAAGGTCTTTCATCGTTTTCAGACATAAAGAGGTCTGATTTGCTTTTTTAGCATTCTTTTCAAGAAGAAATAGTTTTTAAACTTTGGACTGCCATTTCTGTAATTTTTGCTTAAATACTTGTATTATTGTGGCCCAGTAGCCATGCATAAACATTCTATCCTTCTCTGTAACATGTTCTCTTTAACAATGTGCACATTTTTTGTGAAGCTTATCTCTAGGGCTTTACAATTAAAATTCAAACTGGGCCCTCTGTATAAAAATATAACAGCATTAGATCCCATGGGTTTGGTTAAAACATGATTGACTTGTGTTATAGAAAATGTTCTTTTATATTCTTCCCATAACCTTGTTCCTTTTGTATCCCAAAATCCAGGTGTTCAAACTGATACCTGTCTCGAAGCAAATAACTCATTGATGAGCTTCTCTTCTCCTTCTCCTTCTCTTCTCAAATTCACTTGAGACTCTGGTCTCCTCATTATGCTGACAGTACTGGTCTCTAATCATGTTAACCAACCTTTTTCTGTCATCCCCTCCTGACGCACACATTCAGTGATTTACTGAAATACAATCACGCACACATAATTATACATTGACATATCTGAGACACACACAGAGCATGCAAAGTATAGCAGGCATGGGGATTTATTACATTAGGCTAAAGGAGTCTGATCATGAAGCACGTTAGCTCATCTTCTCACTAATATGACTCTCATTTGCATCAATACATACTTGACCCATGCCCCCTGCCTATCGTACCCAACAACCCCTCCCATCCTCTCTCTACTAACTACCGGTACTCCCTTCTGACCTGTCCTGACTATGCAAAAAAAAAACCAACAACCCAAAAACCCAGACTGCTGCGTTATCCTGTCATTTTGTTCCTGAATTGCACAGAGAAATGTACAAAATAGCATGAGATACAAACTGAGACACTGACTTGTATTTGTTGCCATAAAGATTGATAGATTGCAAGCATTAGGATGCATGGCACCATCTATGGTGCATAGATTGTCTTTTTATGGAAGGAGATGTAGTTGGTTTATATTCAGCATGGCTGCATGCAAATGAGAAGACTGAAAACTATAAACATCCATTTTGTCAAATTAATGCATTAACTGAAATGCAATGTTTATTCAACAAGCTATTCATTCCTGCCACTTATCTGAGACTGAGTCCCTGGGCCCTACAGTCTGAAAAGAAATCTGCACAATGCCAAATATTTTGTACTTGACTAATATGAAGCCATTACTATTTTCTAACCATTAAAATATGCTGTTTTCTTACAATCTTTATTTTTTTACAAGTTTTATATAGGATATTTATTTACCTTTGTGCAATGGCTCCAACTTGGGTCATTGATTTCATTTCCTTATGAACTTTGTTGGTGGTAATTGGTTGCATGTTAAAAGTTTTGGCATATTTCTCACCACTATCACTTTTCTTAGAATGGTTGCAACCGAGGCTTCATTTACAGTAGACCATAACACTCAGTGTATCAAAGTTCGATATATGTACTTGATCTTCTGTGCTGGCTCGTATATTTAGTTTTCCTGCAAACACTTGAAGAAACCAAAACGTACAGACAAGTGAAGCTTATTAATTTTGTTTTTGCTGTCTGTAATCACGTCTTGGTTGGCTTGTTGTTTGCAGGTGTCAGCTGTGGAGTCTTTAGAAGGCCCCTTGCTACAGGTTGAAGGGCTTGGAGACTTGCGCCTGGAGCTCAAAAACAAAAAGCTTTACTTGCCTACAGTGCTCATTGATGAACTGCACCGACACCTTTATATCAAGTCCACAAACCGCCTTGGACACAAGAACAAGGACAAAAATGCTGCTCGTGTTCCAGGGTAAGCACTAAATTATTTATTTATATTTAACATTCCTTTTTTTTTCTCCTTAAGCGTGAGATTTTTTTCAGTCATCCCTTAAAAATATCATTTTATTTTTGTTTGCACAAAACTGTCCTAACTTTACGGTGTAACTGAAAAGATTTAGGGGTTTCATTTTGTTATACTCTATTTTCAGTAAAACTATACTGTAGTTGCATTTCCTACAAGTCCGTGCAAACAACTATATCAAAACAATTTTTTATCATGAATTTTGTTTTTAACACATGCAGGCTGAAACGTATGTTATTAGCATTTCAAACTCTACCAAAGTTTTTTCAAACATCAGAAATTCCATTGATGTACAGTAGTTGTAGCTTGTCAATTATTTGCTGAAGGAAAATCAAGAACTTAACTGTGGAAAACAAAACACCTTCTATAAAATGTTGCCTTTCATGTTTATGCAGTGAAGCGTCACGTGAATTAGATGAAAAGCATATAAAATTAATTACTGTTCGGAGCAAACTGCAGTAATTTACTCTAAACTAATTAGTTGGGATGCAGTTCAAGTTTCGATACCTTTTTCTCTAAAACAATTTTTAAGGTGTATAATTTCATATTTTAAGCATGTTTGTTTACTGTCAGAAAGAAAAACTGTTGAAATTTTATGATTTAATTGATTATAATGTTTTGATAATTTTGTATAAAGCTCAAACTAATGCACTTCCTTCTAATATTCAGAAATATTTTGTCAGAAGAATGAGTAATTATAATCTTAAGGGGACAGATATATTTGTGAAGCCACCTTTTAGGACTAGTTTGAGGGGAAGATCTACCATAATTGAAGGAATAGGGTTATGGAATAAATTGGAGTCTGATATTAAAGTGGTCAGATCAATGGTTACATTCAAAAGAATGATTAAGTTTAAACGGTTAAAAACATATATTTAAATGAGTTGAAATTTGGAAGTTTGTGTATGACACCGAGGGTAGTAATTATTATTTAAGTTGTTCACTATTTTGGAAATTACATGAGTTGGTTGTATCATGTGTTTATTTTTAAAGGTTAAAATTAAGTTGATTATTTATTTTGTAATCCAAGTAGTTGTGTATATGAATTGTTTATTGGAGAAAAAGGGGCAGAAAAAATAAGATTTTTTTCTTCTTCTGCCGCCTTTCATTTTATATATATTTTTTCTCTATTTTTTTGTATTGTATTGTTTTCTTGTTTTAATCATAAAATGAATGAATAAATAAATCAAATCAAATCAAAAACCTTTTTCCGTCTGGCACCAGTACGGTAGGTGTTTAAATGACTTCAAATGCTCGACAGCGAAGTTTAACTGTGACTAGAGTGACCATTTCTTCATTTTATAATGTATTAGCAATAATGCAGCCACACGCTTTGAACACATATTTGTTGTTTTAGTGTTCTTTGGACAGCATTCATTGAGTTTGTTGTTTGCTTCTTTACATGTGTGTGTCTGTGCTGGTGCCATAATTATGGTGGCAGTGGCTTGGTAAAGCACTGTGATTTATTAATAAGGGTCAACTCCTGACAGGTCATGGCCTTCCTGTATTTGTTTGCCTTTAACAACATGCCTGCCTCCATGCAACCCACTCACTTAGCAGGCACACTGTGTTTATGCCGCCTAACTTAAAGGGCCTGGATTGCTTCCACCTTGAGCTTGATAAATGGCTCATTGGAAAGCAGCACCATTCTCACAAAACAGATAGAGGGTGATTTGTTCTTACAGCAGATTGTTGTTTTTGTTTCGCAAGTGCATATCTATGTTTGCATTTGTGTTAAGATAGGAAACTGGTGTCTACTTGCAAAGAGCTGTTACTCCAGGATTGCTTTTATTAATATGTGTGACAAAAAGTAGAATAATTAATAACTTTACCTAATCTTATTAAACTTTTTTATTTATTTCTTCAGGTCCCTGACTAAAGATACGTCTCCGTTGCCAGCGTTGGAAGTGAGCAGCCTTTCAACTCCACGCAAGCTTTTGGATTCCTCACAGTTTAGCACACCGGGATCCAGCAGTGGTAAACACACGCAAAACAAAAATAAAGCATTATACAGGAAAGGGGAAAGGTGTGTTGAAGGAAAAAGACATTGCTTGTATAAAAGACATGACACAAGGAAGAGAGAAAATTCCTAGCTCTTCAATGTTCATCAATACTAAACATCATTTACTTGTCCATTAAAGCTGTTCCCATTAAAATATGTGGGGTTATACATTAACAAGTTATGTTAGTTTCAGTTTTAAAATATTGCTTTTGCATTTTAGCCTGCACTTGTGTCATTCTCATTGATATGAAGTCATTAACATCACCCTAATTTATATCCGTTTGCACGACATTATACTTTATACAGTCTTTCTTGCACACACACAAGTTATCACCAATAAAAACTGCTGATCCAGACTCATACAAAAGACTAAACTCATATTTTGTGAAATCCATTGGATAGACACAAATCGTGCACACTGGCAAACACCCACTTTTCCTCCCTTGCTGTAGATGTCATAACATCTTCAACTATGATCATAATATACATCTTCCTTGCTTACATTATAATCATTGTGCCCCCTACGTGTACCCATTAGTCATCCAGTGTCTCGGCATTCGCAGCAGTGGCGCTGCATTTATTATGCTCAGACTGGTAACCAGAACTTTAACAGAGGCTGATAAAACCTTAACTGTGTTCAGAAATGTATGAATTCTCTCTTGGTTGTAGGGGCGTAGAGGCAGCGCTACTTTTCTTGCAGGCAGAGCACAGAACACAAACAAGAAGATAATGAAAAAAGTTAATCCAGCAATAACTTGGCATTCCCTCGACGTTTCAGAGTTTTTATATAAAGCCCGATACTTTTTCCACCACCCACTCTTGGCATTCAACGTGAACAACTCACCAGTTTTAGTTCTGTGGATTGCAGACGGCTATACATATCTCTTAGATTTGGGCAAAGTTTTCTTCAAGCAGTAAACATTTTTGTGCCATATTTTGTCTATTATTTATTACTGATATTCATAGTGATTGCATTGTTCATATATTTTCCTTCCTCTGTTGATTTAGCTTCACATATGTACCTTTAACAAGTTGTATGTTCCATCACGACTGAACCATACTCATTATTTTTTACTCCAGCTCAGTAGCATGTATGCACATGTTATGACATCTAATGTTAAGTTTTTGTTCGGTTCTCCCCTGTTTGCATACTTAAAGTAAAGGCTCACCCACAGTTTTCCTATATCACACAGAAAACTCTGGCAATTAGCCACCTCCAGGCAGTGAGTGCCTGTACACCATAGTGTTAACAACTGTGGTCACGACACAGTGACCAGCTTCCATCAGAGCCCTGGCTTTCCATTTTGTTTAATAGCATTAGAGCACCTCATTTGTAGATGGTAATTGTCATAATTATTACACAAACTGCACTTGGAATGGGTGAAAAGAGGAAATGCACCCAAAGTCCATTAACTTGCCATAAACATTAACTCTCCTAACGCGCTTTGATGGGGAATTGGGAAGCCCCATCTAATGGAAATTAGAGCATCACTCGATACTGCCATTCTCAATTTAGCTGCTAATGTGGCTAAGTCAGCTGCCGAGAGCTTGGGGGTGGGTTGGGGGTGCAGGTGTGTGGGCATAAAAGGATATTAATACACAGAAGGCTATTCATATTTTTTTAAACAATGTGTCAGATTGTAAAAAAAAAAAAAAGGAAATCAATAGTGAAAAGGAGTGATCACTGCAAATTATTATAATAATTTTTTTATTGTATTTTGCAATTAAAATGAGGATGTTATTTTTGGTAATAAAATGCCATGGCCACTTTTGCTTGATTATTATTATTATTATTTTTTCATTTTTTATTTTAGTGCGTGAGCTGCAGCAGGATATTCGAGATCTGAGCCAAGCAGATCTTTCAGAGGTGGATCCAGAAGAAAACAGTGCTGGATTTATGGGCATCCTTATCACGGTACACAAGTCTCACTAATATACTTCACTAGATACTTCATTAAATGTTTAATGTTTAATGTTTTAGTTTTAGAGTTGGTGTAAATTTTCATACTCTTATTCCACTATGCAAAAAACTCAGGACAGTGTTAGTTTTACTATTTTATGCTTATGTCAATTATTATATGTTTCAGTGTTTCAATGTTTAGATGTTTACTGTTGCACCGAGGGACTGAGAGAAACGCAATTTCGGTCCTGTGTATGTCCTGTACAGTACATATTGCAGATCTGACAATAAAGTTGACTTTGACTTTGACTTTAGATAAAATAACCCAATTGTTTATTTATATTTGGTTATTGTTTCTGTGACACTTGCTTTAAGGAATGTCTTAAATGTTTTGTTTTTTCAGGCTCTAGCCAAACTGAAGAAACTCCCAGGAACAATCAAAGCCATAATGGACCGGCTGGAGCCCGAGCTGAAACAGATCGTCAAGAGATCTACCACTCAGATTGCAGACCATGCTTACCAGAGGGGAGAAAACCTGGCCCAGGAAAGCCAGCCAAGGTGCTGAAAAGCAGACACACACAACACTTAAATACGATTAGCTTTGTGGGAGAAAAGAGCTTTTTTTAAAAAGGAAGATAAAAAAATACATAAAATTGGAGGTTAATACTTAAAAGCATAGTGCAGTCATTAGATATATGTGAAGAGCATTGAATCAGTAATTAAATTAAAGGATGAAAGCCATAATTAAAAATTAATCAAAATGTTATGATAGGAATGAGTTTGCAATATAAAAAAGGTGATCATAGTAAACAGCAGTGTACAGTTATTAGTATTATCATTAAAAGATACTTTAATAAAGCTGCCCTTGTATTTCCATCAGTTTTATTATGATGCCTGTTAGATTCCTTTGTACTTGTGGTATTCCCATTAGGCTCCGTTTCCCGGTATTGGTGAGTAAAAAGTGGTCATTCTTTTTATTGATTGGTGCTGAAAATGAGTTTCTCCCTGTAGATTATTACCAAAACACTAGAGTTGATTATAGTATCAATAATACAGCACTATGCTGACTGCAGTGGGTTTTGTAGCTATATGAGCAGCTTTCTGTAGAGGCTGCCGACAACTTGTTTTGAATTCAGTCCCCCAGCAGTCATAGTCTGACAGTCAACCAAATGTAAACACAACAAAGGCTCATGCAGGAGACACACCTGCCTCAGACCATGAAAACAGATCCTCTGCTGCTTTAAACAAAGACATGTCATGGTTAAACACACCCATAGACACACAATTTCTCACCTGCCGTATCGGACCACCACGTTTTAAAAGCACTCACGTTAGCTTCTGCAGTCTGCAGTCCTGAGAAGCACAGGTCTCAGTCCACTGATCCTGAACCATTTATTTCTTGTTTTCTGTCAGGGATGTTTTTTTCTTCCTCCCCAGCCTTGTCTGCATTGTTTCTCCCTTTGCCTGCTGAATCTCATCTGACCTCAGTGTAATAGGCCACCATGTAGCTCATTTTGGGTTCTACTCCTTACTGATTGTTTTGAATTTGCCTGCATGTGTTTGTGTGTGAGCACTTAACACTTTGTGTGTGTTCGTATTTGGATGCACACACCGCTTGTTTTCCCCATGTTCACTTCAATTTAAAGTCAGTGCTTGTTGCTATGGAAACTCCCATTGGATGTACCACTTGTAGGAAACAATGGTCTTGAATATTGCACTCTATATTTTATAGCACTGCAGACCAGAAGGCAACACTTAAACTCTTTATAGCTTAAACAGCCGTGTGTAGCCTGGCCTTACAGGTTTATGTTCCCAATCACCTCCTTAGTAATCCAACTTCTTTTTCTACATTCTTCTTTCACAAATATACTTCATACAGCATTCCACACACTCACGGAGTTATTAGCATGCTTCACTGATAATGAATAGCTCAGTTTCATATGCACTGCATATGATTTAATAGCATTTTCTCCCGCTGTATTGCAGAAACAGCAGTCTTTTAATAGAGGCCATCAAATCAAAGTCAAACGACTGCCTATTTAAAGTGAGGACATTTCTGAAAAAGCAGTTTAGTAGACAGAATGCAACATATATTTTTGGCCATCCTTTAAAAGGTGATTTCATTTGTATTTATTTGTATTTTTTATTTTAATGGTTAAACAATCATTTTCAACACAGATGATAATTTTCTCCAACAGCAAAGTAATTATCGTAAACATTTTCTGCTCTGTATTTTTGTGTTCAGTATTTCTGTATCAATTTTTGTGTGGCAGCATCGCAACTTGGCACATTTAATATTTCAAAAGCGTTCACTCAACACATTGCGCACTTGTTTACAGTCATTTAATGATCTTTGACTGACGAGCAGCCTAATGGTAATCTAATTTTGATGCTGCTGTTGTCCTTCTACCATGCACACTCCTACTGCTGGCCAGTTTGTTAGAAGCAGTGTGCTCCCTGCTATTTCTCATGAGCCATTTGTATCTGCTTCGATCCTGAGGGGAAATGAGATGTGAGGTCTCAAAGAACAGAAGATATGGATTAGGATGGCCTCCACTGGGAGATAATGAGGAAGACTGGTCTGCCTCTAGCTGCAAGTGTTGGTGATAAAGTTCGTCTGAACTTCACTTATATGTATATGATGTTTGTACTTTTCCGATAGTTAATAATTTTAATACTATATAGATTGTGTATATCCTTTTTCCTGGTGCTACTTCAAACTAATATTGTATATGTTTATCCAAAAATTGTGTACATTGACTTACAGATCACAGATTCAATCTCTCTTTTTTATTTATTTATACTGTTTACAGGTAGTCCCCGATTTACGAGCGAGATCTGTTACAACGAGGCGCTCGTAAACCGGAAATCTCGTAATTTGGAACGGTTGCCATGTCTCTCGTAAGTCCGGAATTTCGCTCGTAAATTGGAACGGTTTCGCTAGCGCGACTACAAACACTCGTTTTTCATCAAAAAACTGCTTATGAGTGCATAAAAATGATCGGAAACGTGTGTCCATATGTTTAGCTAACTAACTGTGGTGAAAAAACACATGAAAACTCAGTATTTTTTGCGTTTTTTCCAAAAATTCGCCAGCTCGTAAGTCTGGAACCTCGTAGATCAGAGCGCTCGTAATTCGGGGACTACCTGTACTTGACACTACTCTGAGTGTAGTGATTGGCAGCCAAGAGAAAACAAATCTTGGCTTAACATCCATACTTCTTTATACTTTCCCTAGAAACTTGGCTTCATCCCTTCATTTAGCGCTGTGGCTCTTAAACTATGATACAAGTACAACTGGGGGTATTCAGAATATTTCTAGTTGTTCTCAGAAGAAATAAGTTAAAAAAAACAAAACAAAACAAAAAAACAAGCTAATTAATTTGGTTTTATGTTAGTGTTGGCATTTCAAGTAGTCTGGTCAGTTTATTTTCTGTCACATACTTAAATCTATTTGAAAAGTTTCAGTAAAAGTAAAAAAAAGAAAAAAGATACAAGCTTAGGCTTTCTTACGTATTTTTATTGCACCATTCATAATGGTGGTACTTGGAAAGCCCAATATTTACGGAAGTGGTGCGCATTTTGAAAAGTGAGAATTGCTGACTCCGAGCATGTTTCGTCTGAAATGCTTTTCAGTTTACATATTGTAGATAGCTTGGCTTTGGAGTCAAATGTGCTTTTTGGTTTGGTTTTGGATTGCTTTTGGACTGCAAGTTTCAGCAGCTGCATAAAACATATAAATAAATGGTAGAAGTTTACAAGGAGCAGAAGAGGGCAGTACAGTAAATGTAGCAATCGGGGCTAACATTAACATCCGGGAAAAAAGTGCATTTGAAAACTGAATGGTAACAGAGTTAGGAACAATAACTGGAGATGTGAAAGGTGAACTTGAAGTGGTCTCAGGTTTAAAAGGAACATTTTGAGGTTAATATCTTTAAGCAGATTTCCAGTTAAAATCTTTGAGGTATTTTAAAGGAGAAAAGCAACAGAACTGATACAACTTTTTTAACTTTGACAGGCTTCCGGTTAAAGGTCCAAGCCGGAGGAAATCTGTTCTAATTGTCACATTTAATTTATATTACATTGAAAGTAAATTTAACACAAGTCAGCAAGTAGATTTCATGCCAGTTAAAGCACAATAGAAATGTCAGAAGTACAGAAGTATGAGTGGTGTTAAACAAGCAGTGTCATTATTTGTATAGTAACTGTAATACCTTCATGGAAACCAAATTGTAACCCTCATCAAACACACCTAATGAAATCTGTGTTCCCTCTTTACTTTGAAAGCTCTGTCCTTGTGTGAAAGGCAGGGATAGAAAATCTGTGCGAAAGCATTAGACTGCATGAAGCAACTGTGAGTTTTCAATCCAGAGTGGAGCACTCGGATCAAGTGGAAGGTCAGTTTGGTTTTGGTTGTGCTCTCGTCCTCTGCCGCAGCCATTTAGGACTAATGAGAATGGCTTTTTCTTTGAATCCGTGTTGGGGAGCTTTTATTCTTCTTCTTTCTAACAGCTAGCCCAGGTGCTAGGTTATTAACACGGGTGAAATATTGAAGTGTCTGCTGTACAGGGAGCTGCAAAGTAAAACCGGGAACTGTAGAACCTAATTGGTAACATGAAATATCTATTAATACATTTTAGGTTTGCACCACTTTATGGAAACAAAAATGTCAAACTCATTTTAGGAGTGAGCAGAAGCAAAAGCTGAGAAGGAACTGTACTGCTGTGTTATCTGAATCTTATGTGGAAAGTCAATGTTTAAATTAACGACTTTTATGGTCAGTGACTGGACTGGGGAAAAATGCTGACAACAAATTTGCACTCTTTTTAAATTTTTTTTAATGGTTTTGGAATTTACTGTAGTAGTTGTAGTCTATTTTCCTAACAGGTGGTTAATTTTCTTTGTTCCTGTTTTGACGTTTCCTAAAATCCAGATAAAATGTTATGAATATTGTATGACTAAATAAGCACAGCTTGCACATATTACATTTATTTAAAGGGGACCACATGTAAGTATTTAAAATTTTTATGTTATGTCTGTGTGCTATCTTGACAATATTAATTCATTTTAATACACAAAATAATTCTTAGATAATTAATTATACCCTTTTTAATTCTGCCATTTTTAACTTTCGTTTTGAACGACCGGTTTCTGATACTGAGTTCTGAAGTCCACGCCCTTCAACGATCTGTTTACGCCCTCTGTAACAGCCAGTATCTGTAATGTGTTGTTGTTTTAAAATTAGCTCTTTTTTTATTACTCATTTGACTTACTGTTAGTGTTAGCTTAAGATAACTTACCGAAACCCGTCTGAGCGCGCCGCAATTTGCTGCTCCTTTTAGCATTAGACCACCCGAATCCGATGCTAATGTTAGCTTGTTCCTCTTCCGGTGTTCGCCAGCTCCGCTCGTTGCACGCGGAGATTTTGGGAGTTATCGCTGTTCCAGTCAAGACACACACAAAGTTCACCAAGTGTCTCCCGTAAATTAATCCGTAAGGAGAAGGTCCTCGCTGCTGCGAGGCTGCTGCGAGGCTGCAGCGAGGCTGTACAGTTGAAGCTCCGCTCCATCGCGCCAGAAGAGGGTCCCGTTGCCGCCGGTCCCTACGCCGGGGGTCTGCTCGTTTAATTTTTGCCGGCTGCGCGTTGGGAGCGATCGCAAATACACTAAAAATTGAACTAAAACATAAAAATAACAATTATACTTTATTTATAAAGCCATTTAAAAAACCACAGCTGCAACAAAGTGCTGTACACATGAAATTAAGAACATATAAACAAAAGATGAGATGAAATCATGAAAAACAACAGTCATGTGTTTAATACAGAAGTGGGTTGAGCCTAACCAGGGGTTGCTAGGTGAGGGGCTGGACTCAGGTTGGGGTGGGTTGTGGCAGATTGGCTGCGGTTTGTGACGTCACAAACCGCAGGAAGTGAGAAACCAACCGTTTATATCACAGACAAATAAATCTACTTAGAGTAAATAAACCACTGGGTGCATTTCTTTGGCCTTAGGACTGTTTTTTAATGAAGTACATACCCAAAGTTGAGTAAAAAAACATTTAAAAGTGAATTTTGCATGTGTGGTCCCCTTTAAATGCTATTTGTTATGTCATTTTGTCCGAACATAATTTTTTCCCCCTTTAATCTGTTCAGTCTTCCTCCATGTTCCCATCTACCCCCACTCTAGCTCTCTGCCCCTCTTATTTTTCTTTCTTTGGCTCTCTCTGCAGGCTGCTGTTGGAACTGGTGGAGCTTTTGTTTGACAAGTTCAAGGCGGTGGCGCAGGCTCACAGTGTTGTGTTGGCCCACATGCAGCAGATTGCATCGCAGGGTTCTGGTGGGAGCCCTGAAGAGGACATCAAGCTCTATGAGCAGGCTGACGTTTCTGCCAAAATCCAGACTGTGCTGCAGGTTAGTTTGAGCTACTGTCAAAGAAACATTATACATACTGTAGTTATATGTACTGTCTGACCATCACATAAACACATAGTAAAATTATTAAGAATTCCTTTGATTATTTGTATTGTAATGCTTCATCTTAAAATAGGATCCTAACATATTTTGCACGAGTAGCTTTTTTTTCTTCTTCTCTGCCTGACAATAAATCAAAGTTTTGGATTTCATAAATGCCATTAAAATCTGGAAGGCAATTATTATTTTTTTTTTTTATGGATATTTTTCTTATAACTGATGCAGTTTGTGTTTATTATAGTAAATGAACACTAGTGAAATTGCAAGTAATGTGATTGTTGACAAGAAAGACATGAGTTTTAACACGTGAAATTCACATGTGTAAAACATGTTCTGCACATTTTCCATGTGATTTTGAAACATTTTTATCATGTTCATGTGATCATACGTGACCCCATGTTTTAATACATGAAAAACATGTTTAATGTGCTTTATCCACTTTTTTTGGAAGAAAACTTTTTTTTTTGTCAAATACAGTTATGCAAATTTAACCCCTACTGCATATAAGTCTGAACATTCAGTTTTTTTTCCTAATTGCACTACTTTGAACTTTGACATTTAGCATGCTGATGTCTGTGAGGTTTAGCTGTTTGTGTTTTGCAGTTTCTCTGAGTGTTACAGTGATTGGAAGCTGAGAATATTGACAGCCATTTTAAATATTTTTCTCTGCGAATAATCCCTCTAGATTCCCCACTGTTTGGAGATATTCCTACAACCCTTCTCAGATTAATTGACAGCAACGTTTGCTTCTCTGAAATCTTTGTCGCAGAGCAGCATAATGGTTTTTAACATTAATACACCTGAACACTTCAGACCAGCAAACTTGCTAGAACTTCTGCTTTTATATACCGGTAGCTGCTCACACTTACCGTACTGTTAGTTTAATCAAGTGCACAACATTACTAGCGCCTAGCTTTACATTTGTATTTTCTGTGGAAGCAGTAAAAGTAGTTTGTCACAGGTGACTCTGTTTTTTAATACGTTTTTTTTAAATAACTAAATAAGGACATACAGTAGTGTAATATGGTGTGTTGTTCAACTGAGGTTTGATTACCGGTATACTAGTTTAAGATTTCCTGATGCACGTTCAATAATCCAGGTAGAACAATCTAAAAAAGCTACCATAAGTCTGGTCCTCTGGACATTCAACATTTTGTTTTGTTTGGTTTTTTGAATGTCCAGAGGACCAGACTTAGCTTTTTTAGAGTTTAAGATTCATTCATTCATTCATTCATTCATTCATTCATTCATTCATTCATTCATTCATTCATTCCAGATCTGTCAAAAACCATTGCACTACACAGGGCGTATCAACATCAACCCCAATATGAATCTGTGCATCCATACCTACATATACGGTATAAACCTTCATATATACACACATACATTTGAACACACAGAACCCCTTGAAAAACAAACCCACATCAGTAAATGCATCTGCTTTGGCTGAACGCACACCAAAAAAAAAAAAAAAAGTTTACACCCAATGTGCACACACCTATCCACATGCACATGCCCATGTCTGTCTGCTTGTTTTGTATATAATGTATATAGAAATCTGTCATGTCCTGTTGGTTTTGAACTGTCAACATCTATTTACTGTGATTGTAGTTTTCCTTATTTTCTTTTTGATAAATGCAAATGCTTATTGTCGATTACCATGTGACGTGTGCTGCTGACCACTTGACCAGGTCACCCTTGTAAAAGAGATCTCGGTCTCAACGGGCTCTACCTGGTAAAATAAAGGTGATTGATTGATTGATGTACATGCACACACACAAATCCCATTTAACATGTCTGAAAAGGGGTAGGAAGAAGTAAAACTTATTGAATCCTACCCCTTCTCTAATACGCTGTAGTTACACCTTACACCCATCTGGTTTTCAGAGTCTTATGAGTCCATGAGAGGAAGAAAAAAGAAAAAAAAATACATATGCATAAAAACAATGCAGAAAGTAATCCAACATTACTTCAGTGGTTAATTCTAGAGTTGTAAACCCACACCCAAAGTCATTCACCTCCAACTACACTCTCTCATATACACATCAATCCTTACACACACCCACACACACAATTCCAACCACCTCCCCAATCCAACCTGACTTATCCCCATATATACACCCACACAGAATATACAACCACACTCATATGTGCAATCCTATTTACAACATTAGAGACACCCAGGTTCACCTCAGATCACCATCCCTATACTTAAGATGCAGAAATCCAAAGTATTTTAGTAAATACCGGTATGCAATGAATAAACCTTAGAACCAAAACAGAAATTAGTTTATTTTTATCATGACTGTATTTAGATACTAAGACAAAGAAGGCTTGATTGTGTGGATTAAATTTAAGATCTTTAATTGGCATGCATTTATGCATGGTTGTTGATCCCCCCACCACTCCTTGTTTGATTGGCTGAGGGAGATGAGCAGCTGTTAATTTGACCCTGCGGTGACTCTCAGAGGAAAATTTGTGACAGCTGTTGCTCTCATAGTGATTGGTGAGTGTGACTGTGAGTGTGTGTCTGTGTCCGCATGTGTGTTCGTATCTAAAAATATGGTTTTCGCAGTGATGCTCTTTTACTTCAAGTTCTTGATTTTTGCAGCATTTTGTAAAGGATAAAAAAAAAAAACTTGACTGAATGATGTTGAAGAAGAAAAACGTGATTTTTATATATCTATTGATGCTGTATTTATTTTATTATAACATAAAAAGGAAATCACATTACAGTATTGTTTTAGGTGAATAAGCTGCAGGAGGAAACAAGCTTTCTTAGAAAGCTGACACACGTATTGATTGTTGCCATGGTAATTAATAGCACTGTGTTTTTACAAATACTAAAAATGGGGAACAAGTAGAAAATGTGGCTCCACAGTTGAACTCGGTAACTCATACTGGGCTTCAGATAACTTGAGCGTTTTCCAGCTGGCATACATAAATTCACAAATTCACTTGTGTTTTAGGCTATGTGTGTATTTTTGAGGGTTTAGTCATGCATAGACATGTAGTGTAATTGCTCTGTTGTATGCGTACTGTAGATGGCATGAAGCCATTCCCAGTATGTGACCACTGCCAATACGCAGTTGCCAGTGGCTTCACTCTCCCTCGGCTCTGTCATGTGAGATAATGTAATCTCTTGATTAGAATACTCATTATGAGAAATGAGGTTTTCTTTCTCAGTCACTTGTTCTTATTTTCTGTCCGATTATATCACTATGAAGGCCTACCCTCATCCATTCGTCCTGCTTGTTCATTTCTCTTTCTCGCCCACTTTGCGTTTCCATTTCCCCCTTCTCTTTCCTCCTTTAGCATCATTCCTGCTGCCTCTGTATCACAATCTCCCAATACCTTCCACATACCCCACTTGGTCCTTGTAATTTCCTCCTTAATCTTATTATCTGGCTTTTCTTTCCCTCTCTCACAACTCCCACACTCCTGTTCACCCCCTTCATTTATCCCACTCTGTTTTACAGAGTCACATATCTGCAATAAGAGAAATTAAATTCCTCCTGCTCCCACAGAAGCTCTGTTAGATTTTATTGGATACTGAGCCACTTCTTATCTCAAATCTTAGAACCAGTGCTGGCCTGACTTTAGTAATGATATTTATGCTTACCGTACTCATTTTTCTTTGACTTTTTTTCTCTTTTTTCTTTGCATATTTACTGTACAACTTTTAATAGACAAAAATGGTAAGAAAACTTTTTTAAGGATTCCATCTTTTGACTTTTCACAGAGCATTTTTGCCACCCACTGAGTACTTCTCCCCATTTGCAGCTAATTTATTTGAATCCCTGCATTGTTCATGCTTTATATTGCAGTTCACATATTTGACATCCACAGAAACCTTTTGATAAGTGTTTTTTTTCCCCCTACGCCCACTTTGAGAAGTGGAGAAACCAGCTTGACCTTTACACATGACATACCAGCAGACAGATGCACGAGCTGACAGAAACATAGGGTGCACCCAGTTACAAGGCCTTGGCAGAGAATTGGCTTTCATCAATGTGCGACTGCCGCCCAGTAGGTTTAGAATGGAGAGTGGGTAAACAAGCTTTTGAAAGGCAGAATTTGTGTAACAGTTTTAATCCCTGTTCAGAAATGCTCAAGATACCTCTGCTGCTTTTTCATTTCAATGTGGAAGTATTGATTCAAACCATAAAATACTGGATGGTAATCAGAGGTATTGATGTTGGAAGGAGTGCTTTTAAGCCTCTTCAAACATTTTCAAGTTGCTTACTGTTAAATATGTGTATGTCTATTGATTATTTACACCATCAATGGATTTACATATCCAAGCTTGCACCATCACATCCGCTTACTACTCTGTTTATCCATGACTGCATATTTTTTTCTTGCTCCCCCTCCCAGGAATCGCACTTGCTTGCTGGGATGGGTTTTCCTAAATGTTTCTCATGTCTCACCCCCTTCACAAATAATGTATGCAATAACTCAATTAAGACAAGTTTATCAAACTCACTTAATCTCAGTAAAATTATTACAAAAAAAACTTACAATTTATGCTTGAAGTTGCAAGTTAACATAAGACTGTTCACAAAAGATCACAGTTCATAAACCTCTCTACACATACTCCTAATTAAGATCACCCATTAGTAGTTTTATAGTCTATATTTGGCATGTGGTGTCTGTAGCTGCTCATATCCATCACCTTTTCACCTTGTCTCCAGTTTGGTCTGAGGCCTGAAAGTTTACTAATTAGCTTGCCATTTGCGCATTCTACAAGGATTTGTGGCTATTTGACTGCCAGCCACGTATATTGTCTGCATGGAGGATGTGACCAGAGTGCAAATTGTACTTTTAATGAGTTGCTCTGTGTTTTCACAAGAAGGAACTTTGAAAATGCTTTTGAAAATACATGTATACATAAATGCTGATTATCTAGAAAGAAGTGATTCTTGGATAACAGAGATTGTTTACTAACATTTCATCTTATATAAGAGATGTGAATATGACTAAAAAGAGATTTTTCTTCACACAACTTAAGAAAAAAAGAAAATGAATCAAAACTCTTAAGATTGTTTGTACAGGTAGTCTTCAGACTTTTAGCACTATCTTCTTTTGATTATATTTTAGTTTAGGCTGTTTTGACCAAAGCGCTTCTATCTTAATCTAAATCTTTTTCTTAAATTAATAATCACTTTATTGACTTAGAATAAGCCACACAAAAGGCAATGTCATGTTTATGTTAACGACACATAAATATACAAGAGGCTTCAGTATTTTCTGTGCTCATCAACAGTTCGCAAACGAAGCAAATTGATGTGCCAAAGAGAAGCCAGAAGACAATAAGCCTCTTTTAATTAGATATGAAGTACAAACACAGCTCCCTTGTTCTTACCCAACATTTTAATCAATGTGTCACATTCGGTCTGCCTTCTAAACCACTATCATATTTACATTTTTGCTGGAGTGTGGTGAAGTCTGCCATGTCTGTGGTGTTGTAGTCTCCTCAGATCTAACCCCTCTATGTAGCTGATACAGCTTCAACAGACCTCAGCAAATGCTAAAATATTAAAACAACAATTTCCAAGTTCCTTTTGTGAAATAATACACATATGCATGATTGTTTTTGCGTCACAAAACATGCTGGGGACACAACAAGGACAGAGGTTTCCAGTGAGCACACATGCATCTTCCACTTCCTACCCTTGGTCAACAAGATAGCCTTCAAATGATTGACTGCATGCAGCCAGCTCCAGGTGGGAAGCCCTGCTGTTTAGCAGGAGTTCGGTGCTGAGAAAGTGGCTGCGGCCGAAGCTTTGTCAGAACTCATGAAGGTTATTGAAGTTTCTGGAGCACGATCAATACAGGATGTATACAGAACCCTCTCTTTGACGGCCAAGGACACTTTAGGCTTTAAACTTCAGGCTAACAGCAAGGGATGCCAGTCAATATGTTATGTGACAAGACGCTTGCCAAGGGATTTAGTGGGAAAACAGCCGATTTCAATAAATCCTCAAGAATAGAACAAAGTTGATATTGTTCTCCCGGATGCTTTCAGGATGGCTTTATGAAAAGGGATGAATAGAAACAACAACAGCAGCAAAAAGGAAAATAAAATTATATTTATGCCTTTAATTTGAGCCAATTGACTGCTGAGTTTACCCAATGTCAAGTGCCCACCTGCAAGGCTTTAAGTGATGCTTCTCTAATTTCACTAATTCTGTGGCTGTTTGGACTCTAATGGTTAGAATAGAAAATGAGTATACCGGTACTCTTTTTTTTAAACATCTCAGTGATGAAGGAATATGTGGGGGTGCTGTTAATGAATCACAAAAGCAGACTTCCATTAAGCTTCTCTCCTTTTTTAATTTAACTTTGCACTCAACCATTAGACTGATTTAAGTTTGTGATGCAACCCAAGCTCTTTGTGTGCAGGAGGAGTTGTTGGATAGTTTAGTTGGAAATTATTTTGTCAGGGGAGCTCTGTAGAGACTTGTTTATAATGTCATTCGTAGACACAAACTCTTGAACTCTTGCTCTTAGTCTTAGAAAATGTTGAAGAGATTGTGTCCATGCCTGAAATAATTACATACAATCTGATTTTTATTTTATTTTTTTGTTATCTGCTGTCACAACTCTCTTTTTTTCTCCAAAAATCTTTCTTCCTGTGCTACTTCTTAATCAGCTCTTGGTGACCTTTTAGTGGAAGTCACTTTGGAAGTCCACTGCGCTAATTAACATAAGCACAGGAACTTATCTATCTCCGGTCAAAATAGAAACAATGCTGAGGCGTTGTTGTAATCTTTATTTATCTAATTTTCTGCCTCAATAAGTTGAACAAGCCAGAAATGTGGAAATGCTAGGAAAAGAGTCCGTTTTCACATCGTGATCTGGGTATTAATGGGAAGCGAGTGTTAAGACTATAGTTGCGTCATGGCTGTGAATCCTTGTTTTTATGTTCTCCAATATTTGCTTTCCTTGCATCAGACCTCATCAAAGCGCTAGGGTTTTTATACTAAATGACAAGAGGCACAAATGAGCTGCGGGGCTAATTACCAATTAATACTGTGGACCATTGAATTTGTTTACTTGTTTACTTGGAGTTGTGCATTATTTTGATACTTAGAGTGCAGTCACTAAAGCTAAACAATGTTTTGGCAATATCTTTCACGCCACTGATCATTGCAGAGCTGGCTGTGAAAGACCTTTACCTTTCTGCATCATAATGTTCTCAATTCTCCTTTTTGTTTACCTTTTTCTACCCTCTTTCATACTCTCCTTTTTTTGCATACCTATGTGTGCCTATTTCTGTTTTATCATCATATTCATGTTCAAATCCAAATAGCATATTTTACTGTCCTTTAGCTTTTTAACAGTCAGTATTATCTTTCTCTGTTTAAATTGATCTCATGCATGAGTTGAAACTTTTGACAGATGATCACCTTCCATTGGGTGTTTGTACCGGTAGATGTATCTGTAAACAGTAGCAGTACAGCCAGTTTCTGAGTAGCAAATAGGTTTGCTGAACGTATATATATATATACAGGTAGTCCCCGACTTACGAGCGCTCTAACTTACGAGGATCCAGACTTACGAGCTGGCAAATTTTTGGAAAAAACGCAAAAAATACTGAGTTTTTCTGTGTTTTTTCACCACAGTTCGTTAGCTAAACATGTGGACACACGTTTCCGATCATTTTTATGCACTCATAAGCAGTTTTTCGATGAAAAACGAGTGTTTGTAGTCGCGCTAGCAAAACCGTTCCAACTTACGAGCGAAATTCCGGACTTACGAGACACGTGGCGGCCGTTCCAAATTACGAGATTTCCGTGTTACGAGCGCCTCGTTGTAACGGAACTCGCTCGTAAGTCGGGGACTACCTGTATATATATATATATAAAGTTCAGCAAACCTATTTGTTTACATACATATATACGTATGTATGTATGTATGTATGTATGTATGTATGTATGTATATATATATATATATTTATATATGTGTATGTATATACAGTATATATATATATACTGTAT
>JBBPBX010008468.1:0-27500 GCA_038048925.1 Garcialebias charrua | reverse complement strand
GTCTGTCTGTCTGTCTGTCTGTCTGTCTGTCTGTCTGTCTGTCTGTCTGTCTGTCTGTCTGTCTGTCTGTCTGTCTGTCTGTCTGTCTGTCTGTCTGTCTGTCTGTCTGTCTGTCTGTCTGTCTGTCTGTCTGTCTGTCTGTCTGTCTGTCTGTCTGTCTGTCTGTCTGTCTGTCTGTCTGTCTGTCTGTCTGTCTGTCTGTCTGTCTGTCTGTCTGTCTGTCTGTCTGTCTGTCTGTCTGTCTGTCTGTCTGTCTGTCTGTCTGTCTGTCTGTCTGTCTGTCTGTCTGTCTGTCTGTCTGTCTGTCTGTCCGTCTATCCGTCTATCCATCCACGTTTTTCACTTATTGCAGGGCTTCAGGGTACAGATCCCCCACAACAAACGAGGGACTGTTGTATATTAATCTGAAGCATATTTTTAATCAAAATTACAAGTTTTCAAACGTGCTTTTGAAGGGTAAAAATGCTAAAGGTTGTCTGTGTTGGTAACAGATAAAAACAAACTATTTTAGCCATTTTGGCAGCATGATAGGTTAGTGGTAGCCTGGCCTTCGCCTTTTTGCACAGCTCTGCTCAATTCTCCTTTCCCTTCACTGCTCAGTCTGGGACTTCTCCCATAGACAACGATTTCTCCGGCTGATTTTTGACCGGACCAATCAGAGAACAGAAGGGGCGGAGTTTTTGGCCCCTAACCCACGCCCCCACCTGTCCCAGCGCAGCCAGCGAGCATTCGCATGTTCTCATTCAAAGCGATGCAAAGCGATGCAGGACTGTTTTATATGTGACACAAATGTATTAAATTCCCCTTCTTAATCCCTTATCTGGAGTTTTCTTTTGTTTTTTTGCCAAAAGTCAAGTGATCGCTCCCTCCTCCCTCCTCCTCCTCCTCTCTCTCCGCTGAGTGCAAAGAATAAGGAAATGACTGAGGTTGTCACGAGAGAATTAAACTAGGGTTTTACGTTGCTGCCCGAGTCCCTGCATATTTTCTGGTCTTCTGGTGTGCTGGACCAGCGCTACATGGTTTTATTTTATAGTGTTTTACGTTGCTGCCCGAGTCCCTGCATATTTTCTGGTCTTCTGGTTTTCTGGACCAGCGCTACATGGTTTTATTTTATTAGAACGTTTTATTAACATATAAACACTGAATATGCAAAGGCAGCGAGAGAAAATGCAGCAGGAGGCGGAGCTGAAGTCAAGTTCGGCAGAGCACAGAGGGGGAGGGAGCAGAATGCTTTTCCCTGTTTAAAATTTTTCTAAGATCCAATGGTTTTGTTCCTCAGGCAGAGGCCACGCCTCCAGCAAGAATTGGTTCTCTATGGAGAAAGTCCAGATCCTAGTACGAAGCGAAGTGAAGGACAAGGGTCTGGTTTTAACCAGGCTAGGTGAGTGGTTGCTGCCTCACAGCAAGAAGGTCCTGGGTTTAATCCCTGAGTTGGGCCTGGGGGTCTTTCTGTGTGGAAAAGCATTCTGTCCTAATGTTTGTTCTCCTCGGTTTCCTCCCACAGACCAAAAACTTGCATTAGGCTGCCTTCAGGGCCAGGCCTCCCTTGCAAAAGAGATCTATGGTCTCAGTGGGATTTGCCTGGTTAAATAAAGGTTAATAAAAAACAAAAACAAAAAAGTTTGTGCAGGAAAAAGCATTAATCCTAATATCTATTATCCTCTGAAACGCATATCTGAAATGTGTGTGTGTGTGTGTGTGTGTGTGTTTGTGTGTGTTGGGGTGGGGGTGGGGATCTCCTTGCTCAAACATATTTGTCTGGCAACTTCAGGTCCTCTAGAAAATCTATATTCAGTTTACATGAAATACTCCTCTAC
The DNA here is from genome assembly GCA_038048925.1 of Garcialebias charrua. Lineage (NCBI taxonomy): Eukaryota > Metazoa > Chordata > Actinopteri > Cyprinodontiformes > Rivulidae > Garcialebias > Garcialebias charrua. Next base: position 25,683 of record JBBPBX010008468.1, on the reverse strand, counting down.
TGTGCTTATGCAGTATTGCATATTCATGTAACTCTTTTCAGTTCCAGCTTCTGGAGACTGAAATCTAACCTACTGGTAAAAATCAAATCAGTGTGTAAAAACAGACAAATCTCTCTTTCTTTGCAATTTTTCCCTTTAGAGCCTGGACTCATCCATTTTCAGGAATGACCTCCATCCTTGATACAAGAACAGAAAATTAAGAATAACATACTCTTCGTTTTTGTATCACAACTCCTCACTGTTCTGACACTGCAAGAAAAAGAAGAAGAAAAAATGCAGCTGTAGTAACAATACCAAAGGACATAAATCCTTTTTATAATGTAGTAAAGTTTGGCTTCTGTACTCTGACGGACCTGTTTTATTAGAATTTAATTTTAAGTGCGAAGTGGAGTTAATGTTGATTGAGTGAGAACACTATAGACTCTGGAAGCAGACAGGAGGTTGTAACAACAATTTACTTTATTATAAAACAAGAGGAAGCACAGATGTCCAAAAACATGAAGCAAAAACAGAGATATGATGAAAACCCAACGAAGATGAACTGGGAAGACAACAAAGAGCAGCGGAAGTGCAAAAACTATTTAAAGTGAGGGAGAAAATAAACATCAAACTGGTGTGACGGTTCTAAACTAGAATTTGGTGTGGAGAAGCAGAAAGTAAGGCTAAATAAAGATGACACAAAAAAACAAAAACCCAAAATATGGAAAAAATAAAATAAAATATTGAATAAAAACATAAAAAGAAATCATCAAAAGTTCCAACCCTAACAAAAAAGATATTGTATGAAACTTTTCACACTGATTCTAACTTTTAACCTTTTTATATTATTATACTGTATGGATTTTAGTGCTGAGTGACTGATGAAATTGAGTGAAGGTCACTTTTTCTTTCTATTTTCAAGAGGGAACTCTGTCAAAGGCCTACAGGGTGCTGTTTGTAAAGTTATACAGTCTAAAATTAACAGCAATATTTTGGTTTATTTAGCCTTTCATAAGAAAAATATTTTTTTTACAAGCTAAATATTAGTTTACAAACTAAATAATTTACTTGCAAGTTAAAAATTTAATTAGTAAACTAAATATTATTTAGGTGTGAATTAAATATTTACTTTCCAAACTAAATATTTATTGTCCAAACTAAATATTTAAGTTCCAAACTAAACATTTTATTTCTAAGCTAAACATTTAATTCCTAAAGTAAATATTTATTTTGATAACTAAATGTTTAGCACGGACCTAAATATTTAACTTGATAATTATCTAGCAAGTTAAATATTTAGGTCTGAGCTAAATATTTAGTTATCAAATATTTATTTTGGAAATTAATTATTTATGTTGGAAATTAAATGTTTTGTTTAGAAAAAATATATTTCGGTACGAGCTAAATATTTAGTTAGCAAATTAAATATTTATTTAGGAAATGTTTAGCTTGGAAAATAATTGTTTAGGTTTGAGCTCAATATTTAGTTAGCAAATTAAATATGTAGTTAAGGAATTAAATGTTTAGCTTAGAAATTAAATATTTAGGTTGGAAATATGACACATTTATAAATGTATGAAGGTGAAAATATGCCTTTGAAAAGAAAACTTTTTTTTCTTGTGAAAGGCTAAATGTTCATTTTTGACTACCGGTATGTAACTTTACAAATGGCACCCCATAAAGGTCTGAGTGAGAGACTGATAAATGAGCAGTGTGTGGATTGTGTGCTAAATGACTGAGTTCAGAGTTAAAAATACATTTTTCATAACCAGTAAGCTACGCCTCATATCATGGGTCATCCAGATAACAGATCCATTAAGGCCCCTTTTATATTGCAGCTTTCCTCAAAAACACAAGAGGTTAATGCAAACGGCAACAGAGGAGGACCAGAGCTGAGCAGCCTGTAATTGTGACTACAGTACACAGAAAGAACATGACTTCCCATTATTTCTAATAAAACAGATTGCAGGGATGGATTTGAGTGACAGTCATGATATCAGTGAAGCTAGCTGGGCTGTGTCTCACTGGCAGGATGTTTTCATCACTCCTGACATGCTGACAATGTCGTGCAGCCATGTGTGGAGGTAAAAACGTTCCCTTTGTCCTCCTGACTCCATCCAGCTAACGTCCCACTCAACAGATCGACCCATTGATCCAACTGGTTCTGGTTCACCAAGGTCAGGAATTTCCTGTTTAGATCAACAGGAAAGGAATTGTCTCTTTCCTCCGAGACCGCTAAAACCTGTCTATTTTTAAGAGAGCTGAAAAGCTCATAAAGCTGTCAGTCTCAATGGTGTCTGTTTACTCACCCAGCTTCAATTGCAGAGTGGAGCATTCCTGGATGCTCCTTAACAGCAGCTTACGGGCAACCTCTGATCCTGGGATCATTGCAGGTTTACTGGTGGGGGGTCCAATAAAAACACACTGCCGTGGTTCAGAAACTCCATAACTCAGCTCTTTAAAGACTGTGTAAAGTGAAATTAAATGTGTGTTTTTAGTTTGTCACATGGCATAAATATGTGTTATTAATCACCCATATAAATCTGACTGATTAAAAACATTGTTTACCTTATAAAATTAAGTCTCAAAAATCATGAAAAAACATGATTTTGCCTTGCCCTGGAACGCTGGGGGCGTGTCAGTGCGTGGGCGTGGTTTCAGCGCAGCTGCGCTCGTGTCCTGCTCCCACAGTGGAGAGGCAGACAGCAGAGCCAGTAAACCTGCTCTGTTTTTATCTGAATTCTGTAACAGCAGTTACTTTTTCCAAGAGTTACGCTGTTTTTGTAAATAGTTTTCTTGTGTGTTTTTAATCTGGAATGAATTTTTTAAAAAAAGAGTTGTACCATGCGGGATTTGAACCCGTGGGGTTTGGGACAGAAGGCAAGCACTTTATCCATTGACCTATCCAGGCATTACAGATACTCAGTATAAAACCATGCGGTATAAAAACATGTTATAAAACCATGCGGTATAAAAACATGTTATGTTTCTTCACATGAATGTGAAGAAGACGAAGGAGATGATTGTGGACTTCAGAAGGAACAAACACACCCACACCCCACTGTATATAGGTGGATCTGCGGTGGAGGTGGTCTCCAGCTACAAATACCTGGGTGTACACTTGAATGATAACCTCAGCTGGAGCAATAACACCACCAGCCTGATCAAGAAAGGTCATCAGAGACTCTACTTCCTCAGACGGCTGAGACGAGCCGGTCTGAGAAGCCCAGTCCTCACCTCGTTCTACAGGTGTGCAGTGGAGAGCGTCCTGTGCTCCAGCATCAACGTGTGGCATGGAGGCTGCACAGTTGCAGAGAGAAAAGCTCTGCAGAGAGTGGTGAAGGCTGCACAGAAGTCTGTGGGAGTCAGTCTCCCCACCATCACAGACATTTACACCTCCAGATGCAGAAAAAGAGCCACCTGCATCATGAAAGACCTCACTCACCCAGCACACTCACTCTTTGCACCACTCCCCTCGGGACGGAGGTTGAGGAGCATCAAATGTAGAACCACTAGACTGAGAAACAGCTTCTACCCTGAGGCTGTCAGACTCATGAATCCAAGATGGCCGCGCTCAGACCAGTAGCAGCTTCATGGGCTTCCAGAACATCCCCAGTTTTTAGTAGTTTTAATAGTGTTTTTGTACCTGACTCTGCGCGTTTTTTGCGGGTGAATTATAGCCGAACTGAGCTGTTGAGAATTGGAGCGGATTTACCACAAGGCACAGCTGAAATCAGCAACGAACTCAAATCAGAACTCGGAAGATTGGATCTGCTTAGATCATCTTTCTGGAAGCAGATGCGCGGAGGAAAGAAGAGAAAGCGATGCTCTCGAGGGAAAAAGCGTGGCTGTCGAGCAGGAATCATGACGAGACTACGAGCAGACGCTAAAACCGGTAAACCCCCGATGCCGGCTTTATTTCTGTCTAACGTGCGCTCGCTCGACAACAAGATGGACCTGCTTCGTCTGAGAGTAACAACGTCGGAGGAGATGAGGAGATGTTCGGTGCTTTGTCTCACGGAAACATGGATCAATGAAGACACTCCTGACTCTGTTTACGAGTTGGATAATAAACTATTTTTCAGAACGGACCGGTGCATCGAGACTACGGGGAAAACGCGAGGTGGGGGCGTCTGCATTTACGTTAACAAAGACTGGTGCACGAACTGTGCCGTTATCAGCAGGATCTGCTCAGCTGCTGTGGAGCTTTTAACAATAAGATGTCGGCCACATTATCTTCCCCGCGACTATTCAGCGATAATAATAAGCAATGTTTACATACCCCCCGATGCTAATGCTAAAGTCGCCCAGGAAGAAATTCATGAGTTACTCACCTCGCTGCAGTGTAAATATCCTGAGGGGTTTTTCATTGTTTCCGGGGACTTCAATCACGTGGATTTACGTGCCATCCTTCCAACCTTCAATCAGCACGTTTTCACAGAAACACGAGGAAATAAGACATTAGACCAGGTCTACACGAATGTGAAGGGGGCGTACACGGCGAAGCCACGCCCACCGATCGGGGCTTCCGACCATCGCTCCCTGCTATTGGTCCCTAGACAGCTACCCCCACTCAGACGTGCGATGCCAGAACAAAGAGTGATAACATCGTGGCGCCAAGATAGTTCCCCCATGCTAAGAGACTGCTTTGAAAACACAAACTGGTCTGTCTTCAAAGAGGCAGCTACGAATGGAAATTCAATTGACCTGGAGCTTTATGCTTCCTCTGTCCTGGGTTACATCAGTACATGTGCTGAAAATGTATCCATAAGAAAGTGTGTTAAATTTTACCCCAATCAAAAACCCTGGCTAAATAAGGATGTCCGCACCCTGCTGGCAGCCAGGGACACTGCATTCAAGTCTAAAGATACTGAGGAGTTGAGAAAGTGCAGGAGAGAACTGGATGATGGCATAAAGAAGGCCAAAGCCGCGTATGCACAGAGGATCGAGGGACAGTTCACCTCACATGATCCAAGGAGCATGTGGCAGGGCATCAAATGCTTAACAGACTACAAGGGCAAAAGCAAACAATGCCCCAGGGACCCATCCCTGCCTGATGCCCTCAATAAGTTTTATGCACGTTTTGATGATCCAAACAGACCAACTAGCACCAGACTCACCTCATCACCAGACGAGGAGCACCTCAAAGTGACCGCAGCAGAAGTGAGAGGCAGTCTCAGAAGGATCAACCCTCATAAAGCTACGGGTCCAGACAACATCCCAGGGAAAGTTCTGAAGGAATGTGCGGACCAGCTCTGTGAGGTGCTGGCTGACATCTTCACCACCTCACTTGCACTGGAGTCAGTTCCCACCTGCCTGAAGACCGCCACCATCATCCCAGTCCCAAAAAGCTCCACAGTGACTGGTCTGAATGACTACAGACCGGTGGCTCTCACCCCGATAGTCGCTAAATGTTTTGAGAAACTGGTCATGTCCCACATCAAGACAGCCGTCAACATCAACGAGGACCCTCATCAATATGCATATCGTGAGAACCGATCAACAGAGGACGCCATCTCCTCCGTGGTCCACACTGCTCTCACCCACCTGGATCAGAAGGACTCATACGTGCGTCTGCTCTTTGTGGACTTCACATCTGCCTTCAACACCATGATCCCCCAAACTCTGATAGACAAACTATCCACACTTGGACTAAGCCCCTCTATTTGTAACTGGGTCTTAGACTTCTTAACAGACAGACCACAGTCCGTGAAGATCCACAACTTCTCCTCCTCCACCATCACCCTCAGCACTGGCTCTCCTCAGGGATGTGTGCTGAGCCCTCTTCTGTTCACTCTGCTCACATATGATTGTATAGCCACACATCCAGGCTGTCATATTGTTAAGTTTGCAGATGATACAGCTGTGGTGGGATGCATCACAGATAATGATGAATCCAGCTACAGACAGGAGGTGGAACATCTGGAGAGCTGGTGCAAAGAGAACAACCTTCACATGAATGTGAAGAAGACGAAGGAGATGATTGTGGACTTCAGAAGGAACAAACACACCCACACCCCACTGTATATAGGTGGATCTGCGGTGGAGGTGGTCTCCAGCTACAAATACCTGGGTGTACACTTGAATGATAACCTCAGCTGGAGCAATAACACCACCAGCCTGATCAAGAAAGGTCATCAGAGACTCTACTTCCTCAGACGGCTGAGACGAGCCGGTCTGAGAAGCCCAGTCCTCACCTCGTTCTACAGGTGTGCAGTGGAGAGCGTCCTGTGCTCCAGCATCAACGTGTGGCATGGAGGCTGCACAGTTGCAGAGAGAAAAGCTCTGCAGAGAGTGGTGAAGGCTGCACAGAAGTCTGTGGGAGTCAGTCTCCCCACCATCACAGACATTTACACCTCCAGATGCAGAAAAAGAGCCACCTGCATCATGAAAGACCTCACTCACCCAGCACACTCACTCTTTGCACCACTCCCCTCGGGACGGAGGTTGAGGAGCATCAAATGTAGAACCACTAGACTGAGAAACAGCTTCTACCCTGAGGCTGTCAGACTCATGAATAAATAAATAATAAGAATAAACACTGCAAAATGTCACATCATACTGATACTGTACTGATCTGTTTCTTGTTGCTGCGTTCATCTGTGACCATCTGCTCATGTTCGTGCTGCTGTTTATAATGATGTTTTTCTACTACATTAGGGCTTAGTGTATTACTAGCTGATGTGATGTCTCTCTTAGTTAATCCTAGATGTTATTATTGTATTTCTCTTGCATTTGTTGTTGGATGTAACTGGGACCCTGTGTACATAATCTCGTTTTCAACACATGTACTACATGCGGTGCAAATGACAATAAATTCTCTCTGACTCTGACTCTGACTCTGACTTATGATTTGTACGGGTGCCCTGACCATTACGACATCCAGGGAAGATGCACGAACGAGGCATAATTGATTAGCTAGCTAACAATGAACAAAATATCTATGCTATTGCTATCTGATGCTATCTGCGATTCGCGAGTGAACGGCTCCACCGAGGTGAATTTATACGGCTGGAGCTGCAGGGGGTGGGGCTATACTAATGAGGACCGCGTGACGAAACGCGGTCACGTTTAAAACACGCCTAAAAAATCCTGAAACAGAAATATGTTTATACACAGTTTGCTCTATAACTCCAAAATTAATTGAGCTACAATTTTGAGACTTTTTACTCATTTACAAGATTACAATTATGACATTTATAATGTTTATTGAAGAAAATGTTGAAATTCACTTTACACGGTCTTTAAACTAAATCCCCTCTTCAGTTTTCCAATATTTCTTCCTTCGTGACTTTTCACTTGATTCCAACGTTCATATCTCCATCTGAAATAAATGTGACAACTTCTTTTTGTTATTTTATTAAAACCATTGTGCCAATAAATTATAATTCAAAGTCTTCTGGGACTGTTATTTATTTATTTATTTTTTACTTATATTGCTTTTTTAAAATGATTTAACAAAACTCTGATATCTTGCAGACAATTAGAGAAACAAAAGGTATTTTAATGTCCCCCATCGCTAATTGTGAATGCTTGTAGTTTTCAATCCTGCCCGCGGGCCTTTCTGGGTGGAGTTTGCATGTTCTCTCTGTGCATGTGTTGGTTTTTCTCCGTGTACTCCGGTTTCCTACCACAGACCAAAAACATGCATGTTAGTCTGATTGGTAACTCTAAATTGTCTCTAGGTGTGAGTGAGAGAGTGAATGGTACTTTGTCTCTGTGTCCCTGTGATGGACTGGAGATCTGTCCAGGGTGTCCCCCACCTCTCGCACAGTGACTGATGGATATCGGCACCAGTGATCCCCGTGACCCGAAAAGGCAGAAGCAGGTAAAGATGATGGATGGATGGATGGATGGATGCGTTTCAGGAGTATAACTGAGCAGGGAATGCATGTAAATCTTAAAGGTTAACTTAAATGTCATCATATTTCTGCCTTTCAGATATGTTCATTGATTTCTGTTACAGTTTAACCAGTGAAATGCATGAAAAGAAGCCACCTAAATTATTTTTGCATTTTTTAATTAAAGTATAGTGAAAACCAGTTGTGTTCAAACATCAATTTTTTTCACATATAACTTTCATAGGACTTGTGTTATAGTCTATATGACTGAAACAAATAAAAAAGGAAAGACCCTCAAATTTTCCTAAAATATTTAATTTTTATTGAAGACCTCAAACTGAGAGGTGTCTTCCAAGTGGTTCCTTTGATTTTATGTGATTTTTCTGAACATCTGACTGTCTAACCTTGAGGCAAACGCACATTCCTGAATAACTTTGCTACTTTTGTCTTCCCAAAGAACGATGGGAAGTTTGCCAGATTGTTGGGCACCAACAGTTGCATCTCTTAGTCCAGAGCTGATGTCTTTTCCACTTGACATCATGTTAACATCATGTTCCAGAGCAGAAATCTGTCAAAACATCAGCTTTTAGAGTTGCTCACACTTGCTGATGATCAGTTAATTAGGTGCATTGGATGAGGAGCACCTGGTTGTATTTATCCTGTTAGGTATACTGGATTTTACTTTGAAATTCCATTCGTTTTTACTTTTTAGTTGGTTTTACATTCAAATCATGTGTTTTTAAAAGGGTTTATTCTCTTGTTTACTTGTTTTCTTCTTATGTTTCTGCTCTACTGCCTGATCTTTCTTCTACAAAGTCTCATCAGCATGCCTTCATGATGCTCCCATCAGAGGCCCTGCTAGAGTGAAGTCACCATTCTGCTCTGCCTCCAGGTCAACTTCTAATCTGCCTGGTTTAAAAACTGCATGTCTCCTTCCAGAGTCGTACCATGTACTAATTCTGCCTCGGTCCTTCTGATTGGACTCATCATTCCGTGGGTCTCTGGATCAGAATTGCTGCTGGGTTTCCTCATCAAACAGTTTTCTGGGCATCAATCGTCCATCCTGAGGTTGCCAGAAGTTGATTCATACAGGAAAGATTCCTGGTGCTTTATTATTTATTTCTATAATTTTCTTTTATAAAACAGATAATAAAAACGTCTTACAAAGTTCTATCAAACCAAGTTTGCATTCAAAATGGTAATTACCGTATTTCCGCTGTAAACATTGCTCCGCACTATAAGTCGTATCAGTCCAATTATATCCAATAAAGTGGGGAAAAAAACATAAATAAGTCACTTCACCATATAAGTTGCATCTATTATGCGTCACCGCTGACATGTCATGTTTGTTACGCGTCATTGCTGACAACTTGGAAATTTCGGCCACTGTTGTGCCAAAAATTGATTGGCTGCCAAATGGCAGCCGCTGGGGCATGCATGGGAGGAATTCAACGAGAATTTAACCAGATTAAAGGTGGAGTCTGCAGTTTCTGTAGAACATCAGCACTTAGAAAAAATTTCAACAAGCAAAGCATTCTGATCCCTCCCCCTCAGAGCCATATATGGCACTGCCCCCTTGTGGTCTGTTAAAATTCAAATTCAAGCTCTGTTTTTATTGGCTGATTCGAATTCAAGCTCGGTTTTTATTGGCTGGTTACAAACTTTGTTTTTATTGGCTGGAAAATGGCGGGTCACTTTTTCTTTTTAGAAATGCTTATTTACCACCTGGAGAAGCAAGGGGACAATATTTTTTTTTAGTTTTTTTCAGAGATTACCTCTCTAACATCAATCTAGTGACAGAGTGAAGAAATATGTTAAAAATATATTGTTATAAAAGTTACATATAGCAGCTTTAAGACTTAAAAACAGTTATTTGTTTGCTCAAAATTATAGCAAAGGTGTATCTCAGTCTTACTTTGACGGTAAAAATCAGCTGTTTTTCAAAACCTGATTTGCGGAAGCGGGCACGCGCAGAGGGACAAGCCACTGTTCATTTCTTCAAAATTTAACAAGATAAAGACCTAAACACAATTATTTGTTTGCTCGACTTTATAGTAAAGGTGTGTCTCAGTCTAATGTTTGCTTAAGAAAATGACTTTTAGCAGTCAAATCAGCAGTATTTCAAAGTATTCGTTACCTCAGTCCTCCCGGGAGCGTGCAGACAGGGATGAAAAAGGAGGAACTCTGTGCGTTTCTTCGAAATTTAACAAGAAAAGCACCTAAAACAAATATTTGTTTGCTCGAAATTATAGCAAAAATGTGTCTCAGTTGAACTTTTACATAATAAATGCACTTTAATGGTCAAATTAGCTGCATTTCACTGGGGCAGTGCAGTGAAATGAAGCTGACAGTTGCTCCAAGCAGCGAGCAGAACAAATGTGGGAACTATGGCAAGCTGATTGTGCCATTAATAGCTAGTGAAGATTCTCAGTCATCCAGGACATGATAAAAAAAAAAAATTCAAGACACAAACAAAAAAGTAAAAAGTATAATAAAGTCCAGTTGTTTTGTTCTTGAATTTTTTTGAATTTGTCATTATAGCCACTTTTATCTATTACATGATACAACGGCATGCCTTATTACTCTGGTGCCATCTAGTGCCTGAAAAATGGTAGTGTTCAAAATTTTCAGCCAAAATGAATAAAAACGGGACACTCTTTTGAGGACCAAAATGTACATATTTTGGACCGAGAACACAGGTGGTTTGAGAGGGGTGTGAAGGAGGCAATTTATGTAAAAAGAGAGAAACCATCGTTAAACAGAGGAGGAGGTCTAAGATTTCAACTTTCTAAAACTTATAGTGCAGCCCTGGATTTGGTCCCCAGGCGTCTCACACCTGATGAGAACAGAGGAGCTTTGTTTGTGAATTAGACCAACAAAGACTTTGACAGGTCCCTGTTATCAATGTGTGAAGTGTGGTTTTTGTCAATTTACATACAGTAGGATGTGTGTGTGTTTTCTGTAAGCTCTGCTTTCACACACTGAACTTTGAATGGGTCACAGGCACGTGTTATCCCAAGTATGTGTGTGTGTTAGCTTCCAATTTACCTAGTTTGGTGTGCACCAGTGGCCCAGCTTTGCTTATAACTTCTCTCTCCCTCTCACAGTCTCCAATTGAGAAAGCTTATCGGATGATGAGCGAAACGTCTTGTTTGTTACAAATAAAGTCCAGTTGTTCTGTATTGAACGCCTTTTTTGATTTTATCATGTCCTGGACGACTGAGAATCTACACCAGAATAAAAACGGTTATATCTCAGCCAACAATTGGTTTTTAAATATGGGGGGAAAAATCCATAAATGCATCGCTTTGGCCTATAAGTTGCAGGGCATGTAAATTATGCAACAACAACAAAAAAACTGCCACTTATACAGCAAAAAATATGGTAATCATCATAATGACACAATTATTTTTTATTTTTTTGCTGTACAACACTGGTGGGTCCAAATGTTTTTTTTAATCGGTATGAAAATATATTTACTGTAAATTTTACAGTTTCCTATATAATTTCATTGAATGTGCATGATCAAACCTTCAAAGCTAAAAACAATGCAAAGTTTAGACAATAGTCATGTTTAACTGTACACTGAGTCTGTGTGAGGCCTGAGAAGACTGAATAATCTTCAGGTGGTGTTGAAAAAAGAAGTCACCTAACATGTTTTCTTTGCATGACAAGACGGCTCAATTCTCTAATGTCTGAACAAAATAAATCGTTGTTCCGGTGGGCTTTTAACTGAGCAGTTATTCAATGATTGAGTTTCATGTAACCATGCATGGCCCTTTACTCTCAGGACAGCTGTAAAAATAAGAAGTATCCCTCGCCATGGGGACTCTTCTGCAAATGATGTTTCTTTTCTCTCAGAATCGGAGATGAGATCAATTCTGGATGTGAGAAAGGCAGCAGAGTATGCTCACATGGGACATGCTCACATGGAAGTAAAAGTTAATAAAATGCTCAAACAGTGCTTATTTCTGCTCAGTTTGCTGGAGGATTTAATGTGGAACTTATAGAATATAAATAATGTTTTTATAGAATAATTAAATATTTTGTTTAATAATAATAATAATAATAATAATAATAATAATAATAATAATAATAATAATGAATTCAATTTATAACGCACTTTTCATTAATGAAAATCTCAAAGTGCTACAAGGTGCAACCAAATTAAATGTCAATAAAACAAGTAATAAAACAAGTAAAATCAATAACCTCAAAAGTCTTATTCCAATTCTGTTAAAAATATATTTTTAGAAAAGTTACATATAGCACCTTTAATTACCCGTAGGAAACCAAAGTATTCAGGTACATATTCAAAAACATATTAAACTGAGTGTTGTGCTTTGTTTCATAATTAAAAATAGCAAAATGTTATTGATGAATATATTTTGTTTGGAAAGATTGTTCAATAAAACCTGACTTCAGAAGTTATAATAGAGATTGGTTTATTAAATGCTACAGTTTCACGATGAGAGCTAAAAAAAATACAAAGGGGCTATGTTACATTTCAAGAGCAAAATTACAGCACGTCTGTTTTTCTTTAAACAAAAAAATACAACTTGTTGTTTTGTGCCAAATTAAACTTTGGCATTCTTGTATTTTCTGATTTTTAACATGCTCAAAATCTTTCAGGGAGGTACGAATGTGAGAAATTAAACAGATTGTTATGAAATACTTGAGCCTTGCGCTACAAAACAGTTTTTCCCCCCGTTTCAAGTTTACTGTGACTCATTTGCATATATCTGTAATTTATCATTTTCAAAAGGTATATTTCCTGACAGAATGAAGATAGCAAAGGTAGTTCCACTTTTCAAAAATGGTGTTAAATGTTTATTTAATAATTATAGCCCAATATCTTTGTTGCCAGTTTTCTAAAATTCTTGAAAATTTGTTTGTGTCCAGAATGGACAAATTTCTTGATAAAAATAATATCTTAAGTAATAGTCAGTATGGTTTTAGATCTAATAATTCAACATCCTTGGCACTTATGGAGTTGATGGAACATGTTACTACAGCGGTATAAACAATATTGTATAAGTTTATTTGTGGATTTAAAAAAGGCTTTTGACACCACTGAACACACAATTTTAGTAAAAAAATTAGAACAATATGGTATTAGAGGTCTGGCCATACAGTAGATATCTAGTTATTTGACAGGAAGAAAGTTTGTACAGATTGATGATGTTCGATCTCATCTGTGTAATATTTCACGTGGAGTTCCACAAGGTTCAGTACTTGGACCTAAGTTGTTTATTTTAAATGTAAACGATTTAATTAAGATGTCTGATATCCTCAATTGTGTTTTGTTTGCTGATGAAACTACTTTCTTTTGTTCGGGTGGAGACTTAAATCAGATATTTGAATTAATGAATATGGAGTTTACTAAAATACAAACTTGGTTTAAATTAAATAAGTTATCTTTGAAAGTTGAAAAATAAATTATATGATATTTAGTAAAAAAAAGTTAACTGTGGATTTTCCTTTCAAAATTGATGGTGTTGAAATATGCAGAGTGAATGAAGTAAGGTTCCTGGGAGTAATTATCAATGATAAACTGTCATGGAAACAACATATTAACTTTGTAAGAACTAAAATATCTAAGTCCATGGCAGTTCTGTATAAAGTAAGGGGACTTACTGAATGATAAAGCTTTGTGTTTGCTGTACAATACGATTATTATGCCACATTTAATTTACTGTGTTGGTGTTTGGGGTACTGCTTGTAAAACTGTAACCCAGTCTACCTTTATTTTACAAAAAAGAGCTGTATGCATTATCTCAAGAAAACATTACTATCATCCTTCAAGTATTTTGTTTTATCAACTGAAATTACTTAAGTTTTATGATTTGGTGGATTACAATATTCTGTTATCGGTACTTATGTACAAGGCTCAGAATCATATACTACCACCGCACATTCAAGCGCATTTTATAAAAAGGAACAGTTGTTATAACTTAAAGGGAATGAATATTTTTGTAAAACCGAAGTATAGAATAAGCTTAAGGGGTATAGGTCTACTTCAATGCAGGGAATAAGTTTATGGAATAGTTTGGATTATGATATTAAAAAAGAGAAATCATTATTTTTATTTAAGAAAAAGATCAAGAATATTTTGTTGACAAGATATATATAAGTTAGTTAATATTTATTGAACTATAATGAATAATTGTGACAATTTATATGTTTTTGTTGTATTATTTATGATTATTGCTTGAATTGATTGTTTGAATTGATTTTGTTAAGAAGGGGCAGAAATTATAAGATTTCATTCTTCTTCTGCTGCCTTTCATTTTATATGTATTTTATTTCTTTGTTTGTTTTTTATTGAAATGAAATTAATAAACATTTAAACTAAACTAAACTAAACTAAACTCAGTTTGGTAGTTATATTAATTTTAAGACATGGTATTTAACATATTAAAACACATCAGGGAGGCAAGCCTTAGCCTTAGCCTGACCCAGGAGAAGGTTCCAGTGTTGTGGAAAACCTCCTGCCTTGTTCCAGTACCAAAGAAACCTCACCCACCAGTCCTCAATGACTATATAGACCTGTTGCCCTGACATCCCACATCATGAAGGTCCTAGAGAGACTCCTGTTACATATCAGGACCCACTGCAGTGTGCTTATCAGCATGGACTTGGAGTAGAAGATGCCATCATACACCTTCTTCAGCAAACTCACTGTCATCTAGAAAAGGCAGACAGCACTGTTACAGTTATGGTCTTTTATTTCTCAAGTGCATTTAACACAATCCAACCTGATTTGCTTTGTCAAAAACTCCAGAAGACTCAGGTGGAGGCCTCAACAATCACCTGATCAAAGACTACCTGACAAACAGACCACAGTTTGTGAGAGTGAAGGGTTGTGTGTCTAACCAGGTGGTCAGTAGCTCAGGAGCACCACAGGGGACTGTACTCTCACCATTCCTTTTCACTCTGTACACCCCAGATTTCCAGTACAAAACAGACTCCTATCATCTACAGAAATATTCAGATGACTGCAGTGGTCGGGTGGATCATAGATGGACAAGAAGCTGAGTACTGTACAGGGAACTGGTGGACCACTTTGTGGCATGGTGTAGAAACAATCATCTCATCATGAATGTGAACAAAACAAAGGAGATGACTGTAGAGTTCAGGAGAAACGGGGACAGGTCCAACCCCGTTTCCATCATGGGAGAAGTGGAGGCGGTGGAGAAGTACAAATAACTTGGGGTTCACCTGGACAACAGACTGGACTGTAAATGCAACAGTGAAGCGTCTACAAGAAGGGACAGAGCAGACTGTACTTCTTGAGGAAGCTGAAGTCCTTCAGTGTTTGCAGCAAGATGCTGCATATGTTCTAGAGAGCATTATCTCTTCTGACATCATCTGCTGGGGTAGAAGCACCAGAGCAAGTGACTTAAAAAAGATCAACAAGCTCATAAAGAAGGCTGGCTTAGTTCTGGAAATTCCTCTAGAACAGCGGTCACCAACATGGTGCCCGCGGGCACCCGGGTGCCCCCAAGGACCATTTGAGGTGCCCCCGGACCTATTCTAAAAATAGCACAACTCACTACTAAGCTGCATTTAAAATTTCTTTTTATACAGTTGTTATTCTTTTTTTTTTTGTATTTATATATATTTTAAAATGTCTATCTTAAAAATATGTTTATTACCACGGGTTGACAAAAACCTCACCTAAAAGCTTCCAACAGCGTGTTAAGGAGTTGAACAATAACAATCTCTCAGCTTCAAATGATAAAAACAATGCAGAATCTGCCTGTCTTGAACACCTCAGCCAAAAATTATCACCTTCAGAGACCAAAAATTGGAATAATCATGCCAACATAACGTTTCAAGTTCATGAGAGATCACAGATATATCAATAAACTTTCAGAACCACGTACGAGGGCCACCAGATGTAAGAATTATGAGGAGGTCAATATTAATACTGACCTCTTTATCCTTAATTAATCTACTTATTCAGATTGAATAGTAAATTCACGGATTCTGTTCTTTTTCAGTTTACCCAATATCTCTGTGATCTTTATGATGGATAAATAAACAGAGCCATTAAGTGACAAAGACAAATATGTTTATTATACATTTTTTTCAATTTACGCTTGTAATTTCCGAAGAGTTTATCAAACTGGTGCCCTTTGTATGACTCCGTATACAAAGTAGCGCTCAGTTTCAAAAAGGTTGGTGACCCCCTGCTCTAGAACGTTTAGAGATGATTGTACAGAGAAGGATTCGTCATAAAATGAAGAACATTATGGACAACCCTCAGCATCCTCTTCATCAGACTGTCATATAACAACAGTCTTCAGTCATAGTCTTCTTCAAATCCGTTGTAGGACAGACCTCTACAAGAGACCCTTCCTGCACAGCCATCAGCATCTAGAACATCTCTCTAATTAATCCAGGATGATGAGTTACAACAACATTTAATTTTCCTCTGGGATTAATTAATTATTTTTTAATTTGAATTTAATTTGAAGATAATAAATATAATCTTTGCTGTTTCACCATTTTCAAAGTATTTCATTACAGTTTTGCTTCCAGGACTTACTTTTTTGTAATAGGACAAGGTTAATGGCATCTGTAAAGTTATTTTATCACCTGCACTTAAAAACTAATAATTAAATTAGAATTGCAAGCTAAATATTTGAACATACAATGAACATCAGCACATTGAAATCATCTAAATGTACTTTGCAGTGGCGGAGAATTTAAACATTTGCCTTTGTAATCACATACATTTCCATAGTTAACAGGCTTTCACTAAAACACTATATATAAGTACACTAACATTTTGCTTTTACGGCCAAACTGATGTTTCACTCAGAGTGAGGAAACCCAGCTGTGTCTGGTACTCTAGCACCCCTGATGTCAGAACATAATCCCGTCATCCCTTTACTAAATCCATGATAAACACATGTCAGGTCCCTTTAAAACACTTTCTCTAAAGACTTGTGTGTCCCAGAGCCTGACCCTTTGCTCCAACTCTCATCCAAAAGTAATTTGGTTCTGTTAACAACAGAGAGATCCGAGCATTGTTAACTCTGCACCAATCAGAGCTGTTCTGTAACTCTTATCAGTTACGTTGATTATAGGGATTGGATGATACGAAGCAACTGGATCAAAAAAAATAGACAAGATGAGTTAACATAAAATAACAAATGGAAAAAGCTTATGTTTCAAAAGTTTCTTGTGATGTTAATTAAAGTCAGATGCCACAAAAAATAAAAATTAAAAATAGAACTGCCTTATTAAGTGATTGGGTTCCATTTAAAATTCAACCTGTGTATAACTCTACTGTCCAATTTAAAATGTACACTAATATAATTACAAGATGTTTGCCTGCATTGTTTTGTTTGTCTTTAAACTGACTGTCTTTTGTTCACTGAGATGCTACAAAGTCTGATTATGGAAATATGGATGTGTGGTATTAAGTTTTTTGAAAAGTGAGTTGTGATCAGAGACTATGACTCACTGGACAAAATATTCACTTTGAGTTAAATTAGAGCTGACATTTGGATCAGATGCAGAAAAACTCAACACCTTTTGGATGAGTCTCATTACATTTGACGTCCCAAAAAGATCCATTTCTTTTTCAACAAAAGATTATTTCATAACTGTCTCTAAAAAAGTGTGAATGTAAATCCAACGCTGCGTGAAAAACCTTTGAGAGTATGTTGACAGTTAGGTGTTGGACAGCTGGAAAGTTTTTATTAATTTTTTTATTTTTTTTTCACAACCCTATAGTTCAGAAATACTTTCAATCAGGGAAAATTATCCAAATATAATGCAATATTAAAAACCATACGAGCAGATAACATTTAAAATTCAGTTTGAGAATGGCTAATAAAGTAAAACTTTGGGACATTTGTTATGATGCGTAACCATAACAATAAGTGTGTTTTTTTTAGCAATCGAGAGCAGCTGATTAACATCTCAAAAGCTAAAAAATTATCTGCAGCCCCAAATCTCAAATGAGTTGAAAAGGAGGCTCCGTGGATGCATTCTTGTCTACCTGCCAGCTGTGCCTGAGTGCCTGACCACTGAGATCCTGGAACTGGAAGGAAACACGGCTCGTGACAGCAGAAGGACTGGGATTGTCCCCCAACATCTTCAGCCACTGTCCGCAGCGAGAAGGAGCTCAGCAGGCTGCTGGGAGGAGCAGAGGCGGTCCTAGCCTATTTGGCGCCCTGTGCGAGCAACCCCAATGGCGCCCCCCCGCTAAGTTGCCAGTGGGGGTCCTCTCCCAGAAATTTTTGAATAAAATAGATGCCATTTCCTGTATTCTGGTGTATTTTAATGGGTTGTTCAACATCTAGTTTTACCTACATATATAAACTATTCAATAAGTATTTAGAGTTAATGGCAGAACAAGAAGTAGCCTGAGACAAACATGTAGCATTAACACATTATGAACATTATTCAAGAATTGTTTCTATAAGAACATTATCAAATATTTTATATGAACAGTAAGATACTAGCAATAACAGCATTGTGAGAGGTGGACAGTTGAACATGGAGGCCTCCACCTCTGTTTAATGATGGACAGTTTCTTTTCACAAAGATGGCCTCCTTTACTCCTCTCTCAAACCATCATTCTTCTGTATCAAGGAGGAAAGATGACTGAGTTTGTCACAGCTCCTCAGACTGAAGAAGTCTTTTTGATACAAAGAAGAATCTGTCCAGAGGACTACATTTACTGAGCCTGCATCAGAACAATTATCTGTAAAGATTTAGCACATTTGATATGGAAAACACATTTTGACTTAACCAATTAATATATTTTCAATGGTAAAATATGCAGGCTTATTTCATATTACTTTCATACTATTCCCTTTCATTGCTTTATGTATTTATTATCTTACTTTTAATGATAACAATGTCACTACTGTCATTTAGAAAGTGTTTACAGGTGACCCCCTACCTACGACTCCATCGACCTACGGCCGCCCGGACCTACGAACGTATCATATTTAATAAAAATATGAAATTACTGTATTAAAAAAAAAAAAAAAAATTTATTATTTTTTTTGTTTGTGTGTTTAAATGTTCTTAATTTCATGTGTACATCACTTTGTTGCAGCTGTGGTTGTTTTAAAGGCTTTATAAATAATAATTATGATAAAAATGATCATTTCTGATCATTTTTGTCATGATTGCGCAATCTTGCGCAGCAAGAAGGTAGGTTCAGTTTACACGGTCACAAGTTAATGTAGAACACCGGACGCCATTTTAGGTTAGCTGCCGGGAGTACTTGCCGGGAGCCGGCCTTTGAAGACTGGTGACCAGGATCGCCTCATATGGATTAATTACTAGCTGGAAACGTCTCTGTGAACTCTGTGGATGTCTCAGGCAGCCGCGGATTTATCGCCGATCGTGCCAGGCCGCCGCGCGAACACCTCCGGCCTGGCTAGCTCCAGAAGCTAACACGGGAGCTAACACGGGACGCAGCAGCGGCTTTGACCACCTCAAAGTAAGAAATTATATTTTTATTTAATTTATATTTTTATTACTGTACTGTATTAATTAATTACACTGTGTTAGGTGTGTTAGGATAGGCGAAGTACAGTACTTGGTACCACAAAAAAAAAAAAAATATATATATATATACAGGACATCCCCGAGTGACGAGTGGACGGAAGGACTGACCTGCGAACAGATCGACCTGCGAACCGTTCTTAGGTCCCGAACTCGTTCGTAAATCGGGGGTTGGGTGTATATTGGAACTAATGCTTGTTTGTTCACACACAGTTACAACAGGAACAATCCCCTCATCACTCCTGACACTAAATCACGTTTAAAAAATTGTCATAACTGCACAAATCTCCCCTTTTTAAAAAGACTTATGATCAATTCAGGCCAATTTCAGTAAAGGGTTATCTAACATTTCAGGGCACTTTTCATATAGAGCAGGTCTTCATCCAGACTCATATAATATTATTTAAATTATTTAACAGTATGCTATGTCACAATGCTACACACCACAAAATTCATTGACTTGATAATTAACTTGAACTGTGTTTTGCAGCAAAGCTCAACATCATGTCTTACCTGTGTTTGATCTCTCATTAAAAACTGCAGCTGTTTGAGTGAAAAATGTGTCAATGTTTGCACATTTAGCTGTGTCGGTTTCCACAGCCTCTCTCTTTTTAATCTTTCTCTTCACTCTTCCTCTCTTCCATCTTTCCACTGACCGCACGTAGTGTCACCTCCGTGACAAAAATGAAACTGAAAGTGGAGGGGGGCGGACGACCTGGGTTGAGGAAATGCACCCCAGCAGCTGCTGTGGTGATTAAACTGAGGACATGTGAATAAATTAAGGGTGGGGCGGCCCAGGAGCAGCGCAGTAGTGTTCTGTGTTATGTTGTTAAAGGAGACCACATATAGGTCTTTAAAAATTTTATGTTATGTCTGTGTGCTATCTTGACAATATTAATTCATTTTAATACACAAAATAATTCTTAGATAATTAATTATACCCTTTTTAATTCTGCCATTTTTAACTTTCGTTTTGAACGACCGGTTTCTGATACAAGTTCTGAAGTCCACGCCCTTCAAAGATCTGTTTACGCCCTCTGCACAGCCAGTATCTGTAATGTGTTGTTGTTTTAAAATTAGCTCTTTTTTTATTACTCATTTGACTTACTGTTAGTGCTAGCTTAAGATAACTTACCGAAACCCGTCTGAGCGCGCCGCAATTTGCTGCTCCTTTTAGCATGAGACCACCCGAATCCGATGCTAATGTTAGCTTGTTCCTCTTCCGGTGTTCGCCAGCTCCGCTCGTTGCACGCGGCGATTTTGGGAGTTATCGCTGTTCCAGTCAAGACAACACAAAGTTCACCAAGTGTCTCCCGTAAATTAATCCATAAGGAGAAGGTCCTCGCTGCTGCGAGGCTGCTGGGACGCTGCAACGAGGCTGTACAATTGAAGCTCCGCTCCATCCGCCAGAAGCAGTGTCCCGTTGCCGCCGGTCCCTATGCCGGGAGTCCGCTCGTTTAATTTTTGCCGGCTGCGCGTTGGGAGCGATCGCAAATACACTAAAAATTGAACTAAAACATAAAAATAACAATTATACTTTATTTATAAAGCCATTTAAAAAACCACAGCTGCAACAAAGTGCTGTACACATGAAATTAAGAACATATAAACAAAAGATGAGATGAAATCATGAAAAACAACAGTCATGTGTTTAAAGACCGTGTAAAGTGAATTTCAATATTTTCTTAAATAAACATTATAAATGTCATAATTGTAATGTTGTAAATGAGTAAAAAGTCTCAAAATTGTAGCTCAATTAATTTATGAGTTATAGATGAAACTGTGTATAAAGACATGTCTGTTTCAGGATTTTTTAGGCGTGGTTTAAACGGGACCGCGTTTCGTCACGCGGTCCTCATTAGTATAGCCCCACCCCCTGCAGCTCCAGCCATATAAATTGTTCTTCGCATGGGTGGAGCCGTTCACTCGTGAATCGCAGATAGCATCAGATAGCAATAGCATAGATATTTTGTTCATTGTTAGCTAGCTAATCAATTATGCGTCGTTCCTGCATCTTCCCTGGATGTCGCAATGGTCAGGGCACCCACATTGAGACGCAGGAGGGAGTCAGAACAAACCCAGGCTGCTGCTGGAGCGGCCACCTGCAGCTCCGCGCGGCGCGCGTGTGTGTGTGTGAAGAGAGCGATCCGTGGCACCGGCCCGTGTCCAGAACCGCCACAGGCCGTGAAACGCTGTGACTCCGCTGACACAGATGAGATAACAGTTATCAACGTGATTTACTCTATTTTAATCACCAACACAGACCCCGCATGCGATGTGACCGGGTCGGACCGGGTGCAGCCGCTCATCTTCTAAAATAGCGCTTATTATTAAACACATAACAGCGGAGTTATGAATTATCTTTGTGTCCTCAACTTTAAAACAAAACCAGAGTTGTTAGTGCACTAAAAACAGCGTAACTCTTGGAAAAAGGAGTTGCTGGCAGCCAGAAACGGAGCAGGTGGATCTCTGCTTCTCGTCTGCCTGTCCAGACACTGCTCAGCTCTGAAGGGTGCAGGCAAAGGTGGGCAGATGAACGCTAGGGAGCGCTAAAGCGCTATTCCGCTTACAGTGGACCTAAACTTTTTGTCAGCGTTTTTGTGAATTGACTAACTTTTATAATTCATAAGCGGATTTATGCTATTTTTATTTAAAATGCAGTACCGCTAATAACTAATTATCTATCAGTAAAAACCAATAAACTTATTTACAAGCTCTTATGCTGCTTGTTTTACCTTTTTCCCCACCGTAAGAGCAGAGAGGAGGGAGGGTTGGAGGGGGGAGGGGGGCAGAGCGGAGAACAGACTGGATCTACCATGTAGGTAAATGATGCCGTTGCCTGGGGATCCCATCAGCATGAGGCCCCGGCCCCGCCGCGCCTCGGCCAGTCACCTAATTCCTAACATTGATCCTGCTTGTTAATGTACATTTAACATAAAAATAATTATAGTTACGATGAAAACAATCATTAAATAAGCAATTTAAAAAACGGTTGATTTCGTTATCCCCCTACTAAAAATGGACTATTCCATCTCGACAGCTTCCGGGTCAGAGGTGAACTCAGGGGCTAATTCCGTGGCTAGCTGTTTGCGCTGGGTACTTGGACAAATCCTTAGAATACCCAGCTGTTTCAAGACAAATTAACGCAGCCGGAGGATTCTATTCTGTGTTCTGTGTATACCACGCGACGGTGAGTCGTTATTTTCATGTATTTTAATTACTTTTCATTAAATCTGTTGACTACCATACCTATAGACGCTAACGCTGTGTCTGCCGGTTGGTTGTGGGTTACTAATGGAAATCCTTAGAAAACCCAGCTGTTTCAAGCCAAATTAACGTGGCCGGAGGTTTTTATTGTGCGTTTTGTGTCGACCATTCGACGGCGAGTCGTTAGTTTCATGTATTTGGGGGTTACTGTTGTATAAATGCGGTGGCGACACACCCGTGTATTTGAGATTTAAACGTGGTTTTAGGGATTAAATGATCATTCTATTTTTTGTTAATTTCGTGGCCGAATAGAATATATGTACGTAAAGTATTAAATAAATCCTTTGATTTTTGTAATTTCATCCTTTTAGGATCATTTTTGTTACTTTTCCAGTTGGCAGTGTAGTGCAAATATTGATAACGCTGCCGGCTATATATAAATATATATATATATAATATAGAAAATATATAAATAGCGGATTGGATTAGCTTCCCCTAATTTTCATAAGACATTTGTGCTTTTGAAATTGTGGACCTAAAAAAATTAATAAGCGTTTTAGAAATTGTGGAACTAATTTTTTAAGTAGCGGTGCCCAGCTTTGGGTGCAGGAAACCACGCCCACTGCTGACACGCCCCCACAGTTTCAGACTAAGGGAAAATAAGGTTTTTTCATGATTTTTCATGATTTTTGACACTTAATTTTATAAGGAAAACAATGTTTTTAATCAGTCAGATTTATATGGGTGATTAATAACACATATTTATGCCATGTGACAAACTAAAAACACAAATTTAATTTCACTTTACACAGTCTTTAATACAGAAGTGGGTTGAGCCTAACCAGGGGTTGCTAGGTGAGGGGCTGGACTCGGTTTGAGGTGGTTGGCTGCGGTTTGTGACGTCACAAACCGCAGGAAGTGGGAAACGAAGTGTATTTATCAAAGATAAATAAATCTACTTAGAGTAAATAAACCACTGGGTGCATTTTTTTGGCCTTAGGTCTGTTTTTTTATGAAGTAAATACCCAAAGTTGAGTAAAAAAAACATTAAAAAGTGAATTTTGAATATGTGGTCCCCTTTAAAAACAAAAGTTGTAAAAGATTTAAATTAATTAAAAAACAAGGAGCGGGGTCTCCTCTTATGCCGCCCCCTGCTGGATGGCGCCCTGTGCGGTCGCTCAGTTCGCACATGCCACGGACCACCTCTGGGGAGGAGTGGCCATCGTAGGAGGAGTTCTGCCCAGCATTCAAGTGGTCCTGCAGCCTGGGGGAACAGAGAGGCCAACTGAGTCTGGGTGGATGGATCGGACAGAATCTGCAGACATTTTCTTCAGCTCCGCAGTGGGACCGACCTTGATCCTTCCTGCCCACAGCCATCAGTACCATAACAACTCTAAAAAAACGAGGATAATGAGTTACAACATGTAATTTATATAACATGTAATTTATATTTGGGATTAATAAAGTATTTTAGAATTGAATTGAATTTGAATTGAATTAGTTACAAAATGTGTAAAACTTTTTCAAAGCATATTGTAACATTGAAAATCTTACCTACCAGAATACAGCTTTGATCGTTTTAACTGCAAAACATAGAATCAAAAGGACCAAAATGGTTAGAATTAAACTTTTTCTATGCAAGCATGGATTATAAAATTCAGTACATGAATTCTAAGAAAATAAGAGCTGACCTTCACTGACCTTTAGATTTGTATGAAGTTTGAGTTGTCTCTAATGACATTCTTGCAAAGTCTGAACATCACTAAAGATGCATTCACAGTCTGGTGCTTGAGCGTTGCCCTTGGCCTTTGACAAACAAAAACTCTGCTTTGTCCGTTTTCTTCTTTGTGGCTCAACCACTGGAACAAGATGGTTTTTAAATGATGTCTGTCTGCTCGTGTGAGGAGAAAATGTGGACTGAAAAGGAGAACAGAAGAGGTCCTGTTTATGATCTGCAGGAGACCAGAAAACATTTTGAGAACTGTCTATAGAAGCCAGAGTCTTTGTCTCTGGAGGTCATGATGCTCGTGCTCTTCTGGACAAATTTAGGCTCTTGTCAGTTTTCTTCCCATTTGAAGTGGTCCTTTTTGATTCTAACCAAAATATTTCAGACATATATATATATTTTTTAATTTATTATTCTTATTTTTGAATTATACCCTGTTGCCCTCTATTAAAACGAATGACACAAAATGATGTGGTCACATCAATCAAGCCTAATAATTATAGTCATCTTCTCCTAATTTTATATTCTTTGTATTTATTTTTATTTCGATTCAAACATCACTGTTCAATGTAATAGTCTTTGACGTTGGAAACACAGGTGAAAATATTCTATTTTTGTCCTTGAAAATTTTTCTGAACCATAAAGGAAAGTTGGCAGAAACATGGTCGTATTGGATTTAGAGCAGAAACACAGGAGACACCATGAGAAGATTCTATCCACCTTATTCCTGAGGGTGTCACTGTAGAAGCGATTATGGGACTTACTTCCGTTTTGACCCCGGAAGTAGAATTTCTGCATTGGCTCCTCGTTGTTTACTTGCTAATCTGCGCGCATCGTAGAAGTTCTGTTAAAGTTCTGTTTTCTGTTATTTCGAGCTAATATTGTCACGAAGATGTCCTTGTGGAGCTCGGGTACCTGTTGCGCTGTTCGTGGCTGTAAGAATAATCAGACGAAGCTGAATTTGTGGCTGCAACTAGTGTGTGTTGAACATGCTCCGAAAACAAAAACCTACAGTCTTCTTTGTGGCTGGGCTACGAGAAACCACCTGAAAAAAGACTCCGTATCCTCAGAGGATCGAGAACACCAGGTATGATTTAAGAGACAGCTTTTAGTGTTATGATTTTATGTAGTCAGTGATTAAATGATACTTATATTTTCGTTCATAACTGGCAAATAAACACACGCACCTATATATGCATGCTGTGTGTGTATATTTATATATATACAGTATATATTATATAGGTGTGTGTTGTGTTTATTTATATATATATATATATATATAATATAGGTGTGTGTGTGTGCTTATATATACAGTATATATAGATGTGTGTGTTTATATATATATATATAATATAGGTGTGTGCGTGGGTTTCTTTTATATATAATCTA
>JBBPBX010008467.1:12885-51656 GCA_038048925.1 Garcialebias charrua | reverse complement strand
ATACATATGGTACATACATATACATTCATATGCAGTCATATACCCATCTACATATCTACATATGATATCTACACTTATATCCCCGCATCCATTTGTGTGTGGTTGTGAGCATGCATAAGTGAATAAGGCTTCTCTAATAGAACATTCAATAGCGACCGTGAAGCATCAGAGATCCGCCCCCAAAGCCCGAGGCAGATATAAGGGGGACAAGAGTCCAAGACCCCAAGAAGGACCCCGAGCGCAGAGCCCCCAGGGCCATCCAAATATGACAAGCTACTCACCCACCCCCTAGGTCCGACCATACGGTAGAACCGGAAGACCCCCACCAGCGACTACACACAATGACCCCCCGGGACCCACAGCGACATACTCACAGGCATCCGCAGGAACCCGCTGCGCCGGCGTAGCCCCAGGCCTAGGCACCAAGGTCCGGGCACTGGGGACGCCCACCCCTCAAGCCCCGGCCCGACAGGACCAGAGGACCGAGCCTCACCAGGTAGCCACCCGGCCGAGCCGACATATGCCCAAGCGCACAACCCCCGACACCTAGGGCCCCAAGTGTGCCGACAGGCAAGGGCACACCCCACTAAGGGCACTGGCCAGAAATAATTTTAAGTTTCTCCCATAACTTTCAGCAAATGTGACAAATGAGCTGCACAGCTTGAACACTCTCTTTGCACCTGAAGAATCTGCAGTTAAATTACAGTCAAAGCTTACATTATTTAATCAGGGCCATAACTAAAACTGATGGTACATCCCATCCATCCATCCATCCATCCATCCATTGTCTTCCACTTATCCGGGGTCGGGTCGCGGGGTAGCAGCCTAAGTAGGGAGCAGCCTAAGTAGGGAGGCACAGACTTCCCTCTCCCAAGCCACTTGGACCAGCTCCTCCAACGGAATCCCAAGGCGTTCCCAGGCCAGCCGAGAAACATAGTCCCTCCAGCGTGTCCTGGGTCTTCCTCTGGGTCTCCTTCCAGTGGGACATGCCCTGAACACCTCACCAGGGAGGCGTCCAGGAGGCATCTTAACCAGATGCCCGAGCCACCTCAACTGGCTCCTCTTGATGTGGAGAAGCAGCGGCTCTACTCTGAGTCCCTCCCGGATGACCGAGCTTCTCAACCTATCTCTAAGGGAGAGTCCAGACACCCTACGGAGAAAACTCATTTCAGCCGCTTGTATCCGAGATCTCGTTCTTTCGGTCACAACCCAAAGCTCATGACCATAGATGAGGGTGGGAACGTAGATCGATCGGTAAATTGAGAGCTTTGCCTTTCGACTCAGCTCTCTCTTCACCACGACAGACCGGTACAGCGCCCGCTTCACTGCGGACGCTGCACCTATCCGCCTATCGATCTCACGCTCCAGTTTTCCCTCATTCGTGAACAAGACCCCGAGATACTTAAACTCCTCCACTTGGGGCAGGACCTCCTCCCCGACCCGGAGAGGGCACGCTACCCTTTTCCGGCTCAAGACCATGGCCTCGGATTTGGAGGAACTGATCCTCATCCCGGCCGCATCACACTCGGCTGCAAACCGCTCCAGTGAAAGCTGTAGATCACGACCTGATGAAGCCAATAGGACCACATCATCTGCAAAAAACAGAGAAGTGATTCTAAGGCCACCAAAATAGATTCCCTCAACACCTTGGCTGTGCCTAGAAATTCTGTCCATAAAAGTTATGAACAGAATCGGTGACAAAGGGCAACCTTGGCGGACTCCAACTCTCACTGGAAACGAGCCTGACTTACTGCCAGCAATGCGGATGGTACAGCCCAATCAGAACAACTGAACTTTCACTTTAGCATTCAGACTGCTGCTGACTTTATATAAAGATTAAAAATATTACTATACCAACTTTACAGGCTGGTAATTCTGCATGTTTTCTCCTCTTGAGAATACTGTAATTCACATGTCAGGCTCACAATTTGCACTCAGTAACAGGTGAGATGCTTGAAGTAAAACATAACCAAGTACAAGTATAGATGCAATTAATTACTTTAAAAATTACATCTTACACTAGTTCATACTAATCAATCTTCTCTTTTTTGGCTGCTCCCTGATTTAGGGGTCGCCACAGTGAACTAACTTGCACAAAGACTTAGTGATTGTTTTTATGCCGGATGACCTTCCTGACACAATCACAGACCACCAAGCTACCACAGCCCTCTGTGTGGAGCAGAGTGCTGCTATCTAGGGTGTCCAGGGAAACAGATGATGGGGGTTAAGGGCCCTGCTCACAGGCCCAAAGTGGGACAAATGAGGGTGGAGGAAGGTGTGTGTGTTTCATCTTTCCCACCCACCATGGGTGATTCTAGAATCTTCCCTTTAGGGGTGTTTAGCCCCCCCAGTGCTGACAATGACTCATGTCTGAACCACGTGGTGTTCTTTGGAATTAGAAGCATTTGTAATAGGGTGGGAGGGCAAAGGTAGGGGAGGGAGGTCTGGGGGTCTTCCCCCAGAACATTTTGAATACAGTGGATTTACCTACACAAGTAAACATTTGATTCAATAACTGTTTTAGAGAGATCAGCACAAGCAGTAGTAGCGATAAGTTAGCGGCGTGCAATACAGTTGTACTAGCTAAGATGCTACAGACGTAGAGCTCTGCTTTACATTACACAACCTAAGAAACGCTTGGTACAAAATCAGTTTAGGTTTAACTGATCATAAAAAAGACTAAACTTATGCAACTAGAAGTTATATCATAGATGTATCTACACACAAACAAAGCACAACTAGCTTTAAGCATTAACCTTTAGTTTAACCATTAAACATACTGTACAATGTAATTATGACAGAAAATGGAGTATTTACCTGCAGTTACCTTCATACAGATGAACATGTGGTACTTCCTGTTTATCACTGTTATATTCAACTGCTTGTGAGGTTGGATGCAGGGCTTTCTCATCTTTTACATTTTTCCAGACTCAGTTTAGGTTTTGGAAATGGAATAAACTGTGTTCCACCCTCTAAATCAGGACTATTCAACTCAACTGCTCAGGGGCCACAGTTACTGAAAGTCATCAACTCAGGGGCCAGGCATCCAGAAATTAAAGTCAATATGTAAATAAAACAAGGATTACAATGATCGGTTACCTTTAGATTGTGTTTATTTTGTTGCATTGAATCATGAATGCAATAAACAGAACCAAAAACAAGAACCAAAAAAAAAAAAAAAAAAACCTAATTTAATTTACTTTTTTTTTCCGGGTGTACTGTACTGAGTTAAAATTTTAAGGGTGCACGAACACCCACAAAAAGATTCTCAAATCACCATTGCCACCAACATGTTTGAGGTTTTCAGTCTGGGGAGTTGGACCGGCGACCTTCCGATCACAGGCACCCACTTTCTCTAACCTCTGCACCACCATTCCCCTAGACACTAATGAATACAATGTCCTAATAGAGACATCCAAACCTGTGTGCATGTGTTAGTATGACAAAGTATGAAGATAGTTTGTGTGAATAAAATAATTTGTAGAGAGTATTAAAAGAAAGTTAAAGTAGAAATTGCAAAGAGTAACTTTAATAAAACCAGAGATGGCTAATCATTTCTTGTACACATCTGTTTTCTCTCTATGCATGAATTAAACAGTTAAAAGCTTGTCGTTGTTTTACTCACACAGGAGGAAGAATCAGTCTGAGACTTGATGACCTGCAGCAAAGTTTACCTTAACACGTCTAAAGTTTGGAACAAGTTATGGACTGAACAGCACAATTACAGCTTCTGCATTTGGCTGAAATCTGCATTAAAAACAGACACTCGTGGAAGCGAGTGAACTGTGCATGCTGTTTATGTATTCTGTTGCGGTGTGCAGTTAATACAGACCACTGCAGGGGAGTGAAGGAGGCTTCAGTTTTAAATTAAAAAAGTGATTGTAAGAAAGCTTGCAAAGCATTTCCTGCCTTGAATTAAGTTGTAAAATACCCCCAAAATGTAAGAAGTTGAGTTTTTGAATTAAGGATGCAATTATGTTGCGTAACCTGCTGGAAAACTGGGTCACAAAGTCTGAATTAAAGTACAACACGTTGTGGCTGCGTGACCCTAAATCTGAGTATTTGTCTCAAATCTTAGAGATTGTTTTGTTGCCTGCCAAAAGAAGGAATAACTTTTCTATTTTTGTGTCAATTGACTAATCAACCACTAATCAAATGTTAATGAAATTCACAAAAAAGTATTTCATGCATGTACAGTATATCCATTAACCTGTTCACCTTTGGTGTGAACCTGATTAAAATGGCAGCCACAGCCAATTGCACTTCAAAGTTCAAGGTTCTTTATTGTCATCCGCATCACATGTGATACATGAGGTGGAATGAAATTGTGTACTAAAAGTCCTAGTTATACTCAAAATAGCAAAAAAAGAGTATAAAGTATAAAAAGAAAGAGTATATACAGATCTAAAATTTACAATAAACACTAATAATATAATATGGTGTATTAAACAGCAGCCTGGACATGTGTCTGTTCTGGGCAGATGGGTAAGAATACAGCAGCTTAAAGAAAAGAAATCAGCAGCACAGATAAAATCACACACTGTATAAAAAATAAAGCCCTTACGAAACAAAAATATATTGGAATATATTGTAAAATATATTGGAATATATTGTAAAATATATTCCAATATATTATAATATATATATTATATATTATAATATATTCCAATATATTATAATTCCAATATATTATACAATATATTCCATTATATAGAAATGTTATGATATATTTTCAAATATACACAAAGACATGTACACAATATATGTGAATATATATTGTGTATATATGGATACAAAAACGACCCACATATCTGCATAGTTTTCCCACTGTAGCTGACTTTATTTTTTAAGTTAGCAGGTTTACAGAAACAAAAGTCATTGATGAATTTTGCAATGTCCCTAAAGGTAAGGAACTAAAAACTTTTTTGACAAAGATAATTGAAAAAAAAAAAAAAATACAGAAAAAATGAATCATAGAACATTATAACTTCAATTTCAATACAAAATTTCATGAAGGGCATCAGTAAAGGTAACAGCCCTAAATTGCTTTGAGATAGTGAAAAAACCCTCAAAAAGAATGTTGCAAAATAGAAATGAAGTAAATACCAATCACATTGGTGTAACTGCTACAAAATGTACATATATGCTGCCAATAATTGGGCAACTTACTATCTCATACTATGCTACTATGATTCTCTTTATGTACTGGTGAAGATCACTCAACGCTGCCCCACGAAGGCTTTGTTTGGCCTATTATCTAATTATAATTAATTTAATTTAATAATAATTAATTCAATTTATAACGCACTTTTCATTACTGAAAATCTCAAAGTGCTACACATATATTGAATGCTACACACATTCATAAACCGGTGGCGGCAGACTACCATGCAAGGTGCTTTCCAGTCCTACCGGGAGCAACTCAGGGTTAAGTGTCTTGCCCAAGGACACAACGACACATGGTGCGGGTCCCGGGAGTCGAACCGCCAACTTTCCGATCGGGAGACGACTCCCCTTACCACTACGCCACGGCCGCCCCATAATTAATTCCACTAGGAATTCTTTGACCTCTTTGAGGCATTCAAACCACTAATATAGCATCAAAGTTTCAGTTTATCACAGCCAGGTGATCATGAAGTATGGAAAAAATGAGACATTACATGAGAGAATGAAGAAATACAGTAAAAATAACTTTGTCAAACTTGGGAGAAAACTGCACATTTTAAACCCTTCATCCCAATATATGTACACTGTATGGATGATTTTAGGGTACAATTTCAGAAGATGGACATTCAAGGTTCAGTATGCAGTTTCTGTAGAACTGCAGCACTTAGAAATATTTTCAACAGGCAAAGCATTCTGATCCCTCCCCCTCAGAGCCATATATGGCTCTGCCCCCTTGTGGTCTGTTAAATTTCAAATTCAAGCTCTGTTTTTATTGGCTGATTCAAATTCAAGCTCCGTTTTTATTGGCTGGTTACAAACTCTGTTTTTATTGGCTGGAAAATGGTGGGTCACCTTTTCTTTTTAGAAATGCTTATTTACCACCTGGAGAAGCAAGGGGACAATATTTTTTTTATTTTTTTTTCAGAGATTACCTGGCTAACATCAGTCTGTCAGGAGGTAGTGACAGAGTGAAGAAATATGTTCATAAAAAAAGCTACATACTGAAGCTTTAACTCACAGAAATGATTCATGGCATAAGTAAGTTTTATACATTTAAATCTACTTGATTTTATTTAAAAACTCATTTTTTTTATATTTATGCATTAAAATGAAAGATTATATACATCATTTAATAAATTATCTACTTTATTGAATGTAATTAGTATTACTTACTAACATTGTTTAAATAATCAAAGATATAAAAAGATATAAAACAATCAAGATTATATTATATAAATTTGTGTGACTGGTTTACATAGAAGTTATGTGAATTTAAATGGGTGAAATTGTCATGCGCATGCGCAGAACCTCACACAACGCGCATGCTCAGAACACACACACATCGCACATGCGCAGAGCCTCATTTTTGAGCGCGTTTGCTTGCTTCTCTTGGGAAACAAACATCTTCTTAACAGATACCAGTAAGTATGTTTTTTTAATCATAATGCATGAAGTTGGTTGGTATCAAAATGTTTTATAACAGGCGATTTGGATATTGACTCAGCTCGTGTTAGCTAACGGTAGAGCTAGCCAACTAATATAAGTCTTAGCTAGCGGCTAGCTACAATATAATTTTAAATTTTCGTTCGAGACAATCGCGTGCCGTGGAAGTAAAGATTCGCAGGTAAAAGAAAGGTGGGGGTACGCTGGGTTTCTTTCCCCCAGTTGCTTCTTAGCAGCTAGGAGATACACGAGTGAGTCGCAGCTCATGTGTCCGACGGCAGCCTTCTCTGGTCGGACCGTCTGTCGCAGTCTAGCCTCCTGCTCAGGGCCTATGAACCAGAGCTATGAACTAGCCACTTCACTGTTAGCTCAGTGTCTGTTAGCAATATACAGTACTGTAGGTCATAAACCACACGGCCGAATTTCTTTAAATTTGAACGTAATTACTTCGTGGTCATTTACAAACTATGAGCTGTATTCGAATTTTGAGCTAAAATTCGATTTATTTATAATTTATTTGCGCAGTGCATAACACATAACCACAAGACAAACGGAGATTTTTCTTTAACGTTTAAAAATCACAGAACCTGTCTCAACAGGTTTAATAACATTGAGTATGTCTCTTAAAAGAACGCGGTTCTAGTGAGTATCACATACAGGCTAAAACTCTTTGCGTAAGTTGCTTTTAATCCGATTTTGTTAGATGCTACTCGCAAGCTAACGGTTAAGCTAAAGGCTAAGCTAGCGGGCGTCAACAGCGCCTCTATAGCGGCCACGAAGAGTAATTACAGTCACTTTGTGATAAAAACAAGCAGAACATTTACACAGAATAGATGATGAAACCTAGTCTGCATTTAATGTAAAACAACATATTTTAAAGTTATTCTGTGCACTCCAGTTTATTTTAAATAAAACGTTTAAAATAACAAACAAGAAGCATCTTTTGACTTTGTTTTCACAAAAATCAAAACAAAGATGGCAGAACAGATTTGAACATGTCACAGGACAACAAAATCACAGATTTTTATTTAAAGTAACATCTTTAATATGCTGAGCACACAGTGCACGCGATGATTTGGAAGACGTCAAAGTGAAACAATTTAAATCCAGAAGATTTGACCATTGCGTGAATTTATTAAGGAACGTGAAGGACGCGGGTTCGCGCCCCGGCCCCGGCCACTACACACCTTGGGGTGTCTATGAGTGCACATCTAATTCTCCAGCTCCCCGAGCGCGACTACGCTGCTCGCTGCACCACCTGGTGGTGGTTGGGTTAAAGGCAGAAGACCAATTTCGTCTGTCAAGTATGGGAAACATACACAGATGACAAATGTGACAAATTATTATTATTATTAAGTTCTTGGAACCCTTGTGCTATAAAGTCAGATAAGATTTTTTTTTAAGGTAAAGTTTTTTTTTTCATGATGTTAAATTCCTTTTTGTTCTAACAGCTTTCTGCACAACGAACTGACCCTCGTCGAAAATAAGATTCACCTGACTTTGAATTTCAGTGATAAAAGGTATTGCAAATTTTGTCCCCAAAAGCTTTGGAACATACAGATGTTTGTGCTCCAAATAAATTATAAAAGTAATCATTTTTCTGGTTTGCAGGAAGGAGATGAAGACCAGTTTGGAGAAGTACGAGAAGAACACTCAGATGAAGACGGTGAAGGAGAGGAAGCATGTGTGACCACTACACAGCCAATGTAAGTGTAGTGTTCTTGTCATTAGTCAGTACTTCAGCCTTTTTATTCAGATTTTTTTTATTGTTAATTAATTCCTGTTTATGTAGTTTGGTGGAACAGGTGATGTGATGACTGTGAAGAAAAAAGATTTACATCCTCGAGACATCGATGCCTTTTGGCTCCAGCGTCAGTTCAGTCGTTTCTAACACTTTGAGATTTTTGTTAATGAAAAGTGCGTTATAAATTAAATTCATTCTTATTCTTATTATTCTATGACGATGCCATTGTCTCTCAAAAGAAAGCTGATGAAGTCTTAGAAATCCTCAAGGTTTGTCTGTCGACATTTGTTGATAGTTGACTTGTGCCCACACACACACAGATCTTTTGGACACCCTTTTTCTCCTGTTTTACAGACTGACAGTGATGACAGAGAATGTGAGAATCAGCTGTTGTTGGGCGTCAACACATTTGATTTCATTAAAATCCTCCGTCAACACCGTCGCATGAGTAAGTCAAGTCTGGCTGGATGAAAGTTTGCCGCAACGTTCTGCCATATTGTTTTTATTTTGAAATTGTTTGTGTCTTTTCACACACACACACATAGTTCAGTATTGTACCATGCTGGCGAGCACTCAGAGTGAAGCATACAATGAACGTATCATAGGGAAAATGGAGTCGGATCAGGAGCTGTCAAAGATTCTCTACCAGGTTCAGGAGACAGAGAAGGAGGACATCATTCGGGTAAGAATTCCTGTTTGTGAAGTTATGCCATAAAACCATTTGTCTGTGTGGACCATCACAGCTCGGTTTTGTTTTCTAGGAAGAACAATCTCGCAGGGAGAGGGTGAGGAAGTCTTAGATTTTAGATTAGATTTTAGTGGTCAAGGTTAGGATCACATAGCCAATCATTCTGTTCTCTTTATATTCCAGGACCTTGAATCCAGAGAGGCTGAGGCAGACATTGCGGAGAAGACCATGGGCATCTACACTGTCCGAGCAGAGGGTCGTGGTCCTGATGGTCCAGGTAATGGACGCTTTGCTGATGTTGGTGTTGTGCATGCTACATACATACATGCATGCTACATACATACGTACTACATACATTCATACTACATACATACAGAATACATACATACATGTTACATACATAACACATATATACAGTGCTTTAAAGAAATTTCTTCAAATGAACATTCACTTGGCCTAAGGATGAGCTGCTTAGATTTTAGTGGTCAAGGTTAGGATCACATAACCAATCATTCTGCTCTCTTTATATTCCAGGACATTGAATCCAGAGAGGCTGAGGCAGACATTGCGGAGAAGACCATGGGCATCTACACTGTCCGAGCAGAGGGTCGTGGTCCTGATGGTCCAGGTAATGGACGCTTTGCTGATGTTGGTGTTGTGCATGCTACATACATACGTACTACATACATTCATACTACATACATACAGAATACATACATACATGTTACATACATAACACATATATACAGTGCTTTAAAGAAATTTCTTCAAATGAACATTCACTTGGCCTAAGGATGAGCTGCTTAGATTTTAGTGGTCAAGGTTAGGATCACATAACCAATCATTCTGCTCTCTTTATATTCCAGGACATTGAATCCAGAGAGGCTGAGGCAGACATTGCGGAGAAGACCATGGGCATCTACACTGTCCGAGCAGAGGGTCGTGGTCCTGATGGTCCAGGTAATGGACACTTTGCTGATGTTGGTGTTGTGCATGCTACATACATGCATGCATGCTACATACATACGTACTACATACATTCATACTACATACATACAGAATACATACATACATGTTACATACATAACACATATATACAGTGCTTTAAAGAAATTTCTTCAAATGAACATTCACTTGGCCTAAGGATGAGCTGCTTAGATTTTAGTGGTCAAGGTTAGGATCACATAACCAATCATTCTGCTCTCTTTATATTCCAGGACATTGAATCCAGAGAGGCTGAGGCAGACATTGCGGAGAAGACCATGGGCATCTACACTGTCCGAGCAGAGGGTCGTGGTCCTGATGGTCCAGGTAATGGACACTTTGCTGATGTTGGAGTTGTGCTGGAAGGTGTGGAAGTCCTCCATAACCTACAGAGTGTCAGCCATGCGTGCGTGATGCTTTATGGACTGATCTATGCACTCAACTTGAGCTATCCGAAAAGCCTGACCCGTACATTCGAGGTGTACCAGAAAATCCTGATGAACCTGGACTCAGCCAAGCTGTCACCAAAAGTACAGACACTGAAACTCAAATTGCCCCAGTGATTTGGCTGGCAATAATGCACATACACAGCTACCTGATTTTTTGTCAGTTTCTCCATCATACAGACTGTTTAAATCCCTTATAGTTTTTGAAGGGTGTGTCAGGAAAATACCTGTTTAATGTTCTTTCTTTTTTCTTTTGATGTTGAAGCACTTAACAGGAAGTGATGTGTGAATGTGGCTGTGTAGGTGAGTTCTTATGCAAGTTCATAGATGGTTGGTTTCTAAAATGTTTTAGCGGGACATATTGTATTACCTCAGCTCAAACCAGATTTTTTTTCTTGAATTGTTTCCAGATTCAGTGGAGTTAAGTGTTACAAAGATTTGTTCTAAAAGGTGCTTAAGTTTCTACAAAATCCACTAAGGTGAAGTCTTTATTTTTTTTACTTGTAATATTTTAGGAAAAGTATGGCCAAAATGGGACCTATGGTCTTGTGAATATGCACAAGTGAAACTTTAATTTTGATATTATAATTTTGTGTATTTAATATGATTTGAAGTTTAATAAAGATGTTGAAAGAACAACAACTGATTGCTTCATTAAGATTGTTGGTATGAATGGAAAGGAATTGCATAAATGTTATGCATTTTGATTAATTTAGTTCATTACATATGCATAAATGACATGTAATTAAAATAAATATATGCTATTTAAATTGAATTTGAATAATTTAAATAATAATAATAACTTGTTAAAAAGTTTTTTTTGTGTAAATGAATAAAAGTGAAGTTCCATTTTAAATACTGTATCCTGTTATTTAGTGTATTGTTAAAATGTTTAACTGTTCAAAAGCATGTGTGAAATATATATATATATATATATATATATATATATATTCTAAAATATATTGACAAATGTACCAATGTAATATATAATGCAATATATTATATAATATATAAAGAATAGCCACATATGTAAAAAAAATATGCCAAAATATATTTAGATATATTAGTTAATATACCATAAAATATATTAAATTCATATATTTTACAATATATTTTAAATATATTCTAATATATTTTTCAATATATTAAAAGCGGCAATTCCTTATATATTATTACATATATTACAATATATTGTGTTCATATATTTTTCAATATATGGCAAAATATATTTAGATATATTGGTTAATATACCATAAAATATATTAAATTCATATATTTTACAATATATTTTAAATATATTATTTGATATATTTTTTGTTATATTTTGGCATATATGTGTAGATATATATTCTAATATATTTTTCAATATATTAAAAGCGGCAATTCCTTATATATTATTACATATATTACAATATATTGTGTTCATATATTTTTCAATATAATAATAATAATAATAATAATGAATTCCATTTATAATGCACTTTTCATTAATAAAAATCTCAAAGTGCTACAAATTGTAATAAAGCAAAGATCAAAATAAAACAAGTGATAAAATCAAATAAAATCAATAATAATATCGACTAAGATCAAGATAAAATCATGTGGATGCAGATTAGGCTTGCTTAAAAAATAAATAAAATAAAACAAGTAAAATCAATAAAATCAAGTAAAATCAATAATGATATCAGCTAAGATCAAAGATAAAATCATGTGGAGGCAGAATAGGCTTGCTTAAAAAGAAAGGTCTTTATGCTGCTTTTAAAGTCAACCAGTGACTGTGGAGCTCTCAGGTCATCAGGGAGGGAGTTCCACAGGCGGGGGGCAGCCACACAGAATGCTCGGTCTCCCATGGTCCTCAATTTGGTCCGAGGAATATAAAGGAAATTACTGTTCTGTGATCGTAGAGACCGGGTGGATGAATATGGTGCAAGAATGTCCTTTAGATAGTCAGGTGAAGTGCCGTGCAAGCATTGATGGGTAATGAGAGCAGTTTTGTATTGAATTCTGTAGGTGACAGGAAGCCAATGGAGGTTATGGAGAATGGGTGTAATATGTTCAAATTTACGAACTCTCAACAGAATCCTAGCTGCACTGTTTTGAATGTATTGAAGTTTCTGAAGGTTTTTGCCAGGGATACCAATAAACAGGGAGTTGCAGTAGTCGAGCCTGGAGGAGACAAAGGCATGGACGAGTTTCTCAGCATCAGGAAAAGTCAGAGATGGGCGAAGTCTGGAGATGTTTCGAAGATGGAAGAAGCAGGTTTTAAACAGATGCTTAATGTGATTTTCAAATGTAAGATGAGAGTCCATTTTTATTCCAAGATTTGTAACAGAGGTGGAGAGGGGGATGTCTTGACCAGAGAAGGAGATTGTTGTTAAAGTTGATGTTTGTATCTGGTGAGGGGTGCCAATCAATATGGCCTCAGTCTTCGAGCAGTTTAATTGAAGAAAATTCTGATTCATCCATGCCTTTATTTCCTCCAGGCAGGCAGAGAGAACAGTGAGTGAAGACGGAGATAGGGATGATGATGATGTTCCAGTCCTGATGTAAAGCTGTGTGTCGTCGGCATAGCAGTGAAAAGAAATGTTGAACTGATTGATAATTTGACCTAAAGGCAGCATGTAGAGGGAAAACAGCAGGGGCCCCAGAACTGACCCCTGAGGGACACCACAGGAGACACCG
The DNA here is from genome assembly GCA_038048925.1 of Garcialebias charrua. NCBI lineage: Eukaryota > Metazoa > Chordata > Actinopteri > Cyprinodontiformes > Rivulidae > Garcialebias > Garcialebias charrua. Next base: position 38,503 of record JBBPBX010008467.1, on the reverse strand, counting down.
ACTGTCTGGGAAGTGGCATTGCCAAGGCTAACACATTCCAGCCTATCGGAGAGGAAAGATCTGAACCAGTCCAGGACAATGTCACAGAGACCGACCTCCACATGAAGACGGTGGAGGAGGATATTATGGTCCACAGTGTCGAAGGCTGCAGTGAGGTCAAGGAGGACAAGGATGGAGGGAGAACCAGTGTCAGCAGCCATGAGGACATCATTTGTTACTCTCAGCAGTGCAGTCTCAGTACTGTGAGCTGCTCTGAATCCAGACTGGAATTTCTCATACAGAGAGTGTTGTTGTAGGTGTTCCTGCAGCTGAGCAGCAACTGCTTTCTCCAGCACTTTGGACAGAAATGGGAGGTGGGAAATTGGGCGGTAATTAGAAAAAATGTCGGGATCCAAATTAGATTTTTTCAGAAGAGGCCTAATGATGGCAGTTTTTAGAGGCAATGGAACATGACCAGATTGTAGAGACTTGTTTATTATTTGTGTGATTAATGGGCTTATTGCAGAGTGATTGGATTTTATGAGAGACGAGGGGAAGGGATCCAGGGCGCAGGATGAAGGCTTCATTTTCTTGAGGATGGTCTCTACCTCACTCTGAACGACTTCATCAAAGCTGCTCAGGGTCCCAGAAAGCAGACGGGTAGATGGTACACTAAGATCAGGGAGGTTGTGGAGCTGAGATCTGATAGTGTCAACTTTGTTTTTAAATGATGAGAGGAACAGGTTGCATTTTTGAACAGAGTCCTCATGAGTTTGTTTAATGGGATTAAGCAGATGAGTTATTGTGGAGAAGAGCTGTTTAGAGTTTCCAGGGCAGGTGTTGATGATGTTGGAATAATATTTGGAGCGTGCTTCTTTAAGCGAATAGGCGTACGCTTTCTGATGTTCTTTGTACGCTTGCTTGTGCACAGAGAGACCAGATGATTTTACACGTCTCTCAATAGCACGGCCAGTTGCCTTCATCCTGCGCAGCTCATCAGTGTACCAGGGGGCTGAACGGGAGAAAGACACCAGTCTTGACTTCAGGGGAGCATGTAGGTCCAGAAGCTCCTGGAGAGATTGGTTGTAATAATCCACAGAGTCATCTGCAGATGAGTGATTGACAGCAGTCAGGGTGTGAAGATCAGCAGACAAAACATCAGGGGAAATGTTTTTATAGTCACGGAACTGGATAGGTCGTTTTGGGTTAGAAGCAGGTGAAGTTGAAGGCACTTCCAGGGAGATGACCCTGTGGTCTGAGACACCCAGGTCATATACAGACAAGTTATTAAGTACAGTGTCTGTAATCACCAAATCCAGAGTATGCCCCATGTTGTGCGTAGGGGCGACCACATGTTGGGTGAGGTTGAGAGATTCCAAAAGAGACTTAAAATCTGTTGCCAGAGGGGAAGAGGAATTGTCCATGTGGATATTCAGATCGCCAAGAAAAATAGTTTTTACAGGGGAGGTGCAGAAAAAAGTGAGGAGGTCATGTATTTCTGAGTTAAATGAAACATGTGGTTTGGGAGGTCTATAAATCAATATAACGTTCATCAGGAGTGGGGCTTTGAAGTTGAAGGCCAAACATTCAAAAGAAGAAAAATTATGAGAAGACAGATGTGACAATTTTAAATTACTGCGGTAAATTACAGCCAGACCACCACCGCGGCCAGTGCTGCGGGCTCTCTGCAGATAACTGTATCCAGATGGACAAGCTTCATTCAGAGAACTGAACACGTCTGGTTGATGCCAGGTTTCTGTGAGGCACATGAAGTCCAAGTTTTTCTCCAGGATGTGATCATGAATTAGACATGATTTATTGGATAGTGATTGTACATTGAAAAGTTCTATTTTAATGCTAGTTGGTGTAGGAGCTTTTTGAACCGGTTTAAGCAGACTGAAATCCACTCCACGTTTTCCTTGCCACCTCGTGCGCTGCGGACTACAAGGGACTACAGACGCAGCGTTCTGATGACGTAGTTGAGGTGCGACACGTCTCCCGGACGGAATCAATTCAGAGCGAGAATAAACAGATTTCTTTCGAGAGCCTCTATGGATGTAACGAGGTCTACGCAGAAGTCCCAGTTGTTTGATGATGGAAACAGAAGATGGAATGGAGCAGTTGTTAAGTCCAAGCAGCTGCGAAGCGGAGTAGGTCAACATCACGCCAGCCAAACCGGGGGAAGCTAGCACAGAGCTAGCCGCTAACAGCAGACCCACGGCTCCGAGAGAAATAAACAAGAAGCAGTGAGATGTAACTTGAATGAGCATGACTCGAAGAGGAGCACAGGAGAAAGTCCAGAACGGTCCAGACCACACAGGAGGTTGACAGAAGCAGCAGGTAAGCAAAACAAAAAACTGCAGCCACGTAGTTCTCCAAGCAAAGTTTGTGCAAGGTTTGTGCTGGAGTTTGACAGGAGGCAGACAGCCCAATATTCCGGTTAGGAAGTACTAACCAAGCTGTTCGTAAAGTCCTTGATAAAAAATTAAAAAACCACTGAACAAAAGTCCAGATAAACGTCCAAAAATTAAAAATAGCAACAGTAAAACAACTTTTCAGCGTGGAGAAGCGGCGAACATCACGCCAGCGTCCTCTCCATTAACGCACCTGATGCCAACCGAAGTTAAAGTTAAAGTTAGTTATATATGGCAAAATATATTTAGATATATTGGTTAATATACCATAAAATATATTAAATTCATATATTTTACAATATATTTTAAATATATTATTTGATATATTTTTTGTTATATTTTGGCATATATGTGTAGATATATATTCTAATATATTTTTCAATATATTAAAAGCGGCAATTCCTTATATATTATTACATATATTACAATATATTGTGTTCATATATTTTTCAATATATATTTTAATATATATTTCATGCTGTAATTTTAATTTAATTTTAGGGTATTAATAATCCATATCAACTGATACAAACCACAGTAACCTTAATCTTGTCAAATACTTTCAAACAACCCCAAAATTACATTATTATGAAATGCAATATATTGTTGAAAAATATATTGTAAAATATATTTTTCTTGCGTAAGGGGTTTTAAAGATGAAAATGTACCAGTGGAAGAGTCTGTGTGAGGTTAATGATGTCCAGTTAATCAGTGAATACAGGGTGCAGTGGTGGGTACGATAATCACAGCCAGTTATGAATCTTAGAGCACCATGATAGACAACATCCAACATCCGAAGGGTGCTTGTAGGAGCATTCATTGAGAGAATGTCACCGTAATCAATGGAGGGAAGGAAAGTCACAGATACAATGCTTGTTCGTCAGTGTGTATAAAACTACCTGTAAAACCTGTTTAATCTGACAAGAACTGGTTTTAGGGATTCGAACGAGACCACATACAGCAGGAAGATTTTAAAGATTTATTAATAAACTGCTTCTGGTGGAGGTCTTATTCCTTGGGCCAGCACAATCTGAAGAGATAGGAGAGTTAATGAGCAGGAGTTCTATAATAATGTTCAGATTGGTTTGATGATAGTCACCAACCTTCACAGACAGATGAGGGAGTGATTCTTTGGTGACATCATCGGTGGTGAAGGTGAGTCTGCTCTCTGACTGAGCTGAGCAGTGAGCAGCAAGGAGGGAAATCCAAATGGCAGGTCCAGAGAAACAGTCAAGGTCTATACACGGGTGGTCAGAGATCCAAAGCCAAACTTGAGACGAGGTCCAAAAGTTGTGGTTGTTATAGAGGAAGCCGAGGTCATTTCCATAAGACAAACAAGACTATGGCATGAATGCTGGACATTTACTCACTGTGAGGTTTTCAATAATCTGGCACTGAGTAGAGTGAATGTGGGGTTTAAATACAGGTAGAAACAGGTGAGCTGCATGAGGGCTGATTGCAGTGACTCAGCAGAGTGGATGTGGCTAGGTGAGCAGGCAGAGGTATAGGTCTGACAGGAGAAGAGAACAACAAACAGGAACTATGGCTGGTAGGACAGACAATGTGACATAATCGCTGCGTTTTAAGATGTTAAACAGTGTTTGTGAAGCAATTCAAAAAATTCTACCGATCTCCATGTGACCGGAAGTCACGTGACCCCAGAAGCGAAAACCCGTCTCAAAGACGATTTTCTTTTTTTAAAGTTTAAAACTCAATAAAGCCTTCACAACAGTTCTGATCAAATCGATTTGTCTCTTAAAAGGGCGTTTGTTCAAGCGACTATCACATCTAGGCGTATAATTCATTCCAAACTGTTGATTTTGACCAGGTTCGACAGACGATAACCAAAGCTAACGGCTAACTACCAGAAGTCAACAAAACACCGCCATATAACCACAGAGCACTCCTGGCGGCCAGGAAGAGTAATTACAGTCCCTTTGTGGTAAAAATAAGCTTTAAACTCCATCTGCTGTTTCATAAAAGGTATTGAGAAGGAAAAGTTAATAACACAGAAAAAATGTAAAAATCTCTGCATTTTTATTTAAAAATAAAAAAAAATAAAGTTATTCTGTGCACATTCAAACACTCCAGTTTTTGCTACCTCACGGGATAGGAAATCCAAAAGATGAATCATCTTGCTGGGTTCTTTATTGTCTCTGGATTCTATCATGATCGCGTCTCTGAGTTGAACCCAAGTGCAGGAAGACGAGGAGACCACGATAAAAATAAGTAAAAAAGTTTATTTAAATAATAAAAAAAAACAAAAAGCTGTCGAGGCAGCAGACTTACTTTTACACGGATGAGACACAGAGGGAGAACGAGCATGAAAGCCTTAGGACAAGGACAATCCAGAGACAACTGACAAGACACCAAGGGGCTGAATATATACAGACACTGACAAGGTGAAATGACAGACACCTGCGGTGATACGGATTAGAGACAGGTGTGACAGTGCTGGATCACAGGAGGAGGAAGGGTTGGTAAACATGAGGGAAAAACACAACATGTAGGACCAGACCCCAGAAACCCTACAGATTATGGATTTGGTGAGCAAAACTTTCAACGTAATCGACAAAATATTTTCAACAAAAGGACACTGTCCTGGAGAACCCTCTTGTCCGAATAACACTCATGCCGTGGGATACGTCAGAGATCTGTGGGGGGTTTGGCAGTCGATGTACCTCTCAGTCCTGTCACTGGAGGACACTGAAGACATATATATATATATATTTGGATTTATGATAGCAAGGTTTCTGCTCTTTGGCATCGGCAGGGCTCTGTTCTATTGACTTTTGAAGAAGTCTTTGGCAGCAGTTTCTGTGTAAAGGTTTGGTTTGTGCTATGAGTATTCAGAATCAGCTGATTTACAAGCTAAACCGTAATATAGAGGCACTTTGTGAGAATTGAAGGCCACCTGCGGCTTCGGGAACTTGTCAGCATGTTCGGATCAACCTTGAAGGAGGCTCATAACACGATAAGTGGAGTGGATAACCATAAATTTGGCCATTTTGACCAGACATTTCCAGTAGGACTCAAGGCTGACAAGGATAAACTATCTGCCTGAAGAAAATCAACAATTGTGGCTTATTTGTTAAATATATTTCTGTCATATTATATTTTTTAATGCCCACAAAAGTTAAGTCTAGTCCTCTGGATATTCAAAAAACAAAACAAAACAAACAAAAAAAGTAAAAATTGTAGAAACGTTTCGTCTTTCCTCCGAAAAACTTCTTCAGTCGTGTGCTCTTGGCACCAGGACACCCTACGTTGCAGTTCGATGATTGACTTTGTTGTCGTCTCATCTGATCTGCGGCTGCATGTCCTAGACACTCGGGTGAAGAGAGGGACGGAGCTGTCAACTGACCACTACCTGGTGGTGAGTTGGCTTCGATGATGGGGGAGGATGCCGGTCAGACCTGGCAGACCCAAACGTATTGTGAGGGTCTGCTGGGAATGTCTGGCAGAGTCTCCCGTAAGACGGAGCTTTAACTCCCACCTCCGGGAGAGCTTTGAACATGTTCCGAGGGAGTCGGGGACATTGAGTCCGAGTGGGCCATATTCCGCGCCTCTATGGTCGAGGTAGCTTATCAGAGTTGTGGCCGCAAGATTGTTTGTGCCTGTCGTGGTGGCAACCCTCAAACCCGGTGGTGGACATCGGCGGTGAGGGATGCTGTCAAGCTGAAGAAGGAGTCCTATTGGGCCTTTTTGGCCTGTGGGACCCCGGAAGTAGCATATAGGTACCAGCAGTCCAAGCGGCATGCGGCTCGGGTGGTTGCTAAGGCAAAAACTCGGGCATGGGAGGAGTTCAGAGAGGCCATGGAGAATGACTTCCGTACAGCTCCGAGGCAATTCTGGTCCACCATCCGACGTCTTAGGGGGGGAAAGCGGTACGCGACTAACACCATTTATGGTGAAGATAGCGTGCTGTTGATCTCAACTCGGGATGTTGTGAGTCGGTGGGCGGAATACTTCAAAGACCTCCTCAATCCTACTGGTACATCTTCCACTGTGGAAGCGGAGCCTGGGGATTTTGGGTTGGGCTCTCCAATCTTTGGTGCTGTGGTCACCGAGGTGGTTAAAAAGCTCTGCGGTGGTAGGGCTCTGGGAGTGGATGAGATTCGCCCTGAGTTCATTAGGGCTCTGGATGTTGTGGGGTTGTGTTGGCTTACGCGACTCTGCAATATTGCGTGAACATCAGGGGCAGTTCCCTTGGATTGGCAGACTGGGGTGGTCGTTCCCCTATTCAAAAAGGGGGACCGTAGGATGTGTTCCAACTATAGGGGGATCACACTCTTAAGCCTCCCTGGTAAGGTCTATTCAGGGGTTCTGGAGAGGACGGTCCGTCGGATAGTCAAACCTCGGATTCAGGAGGAGCACTGTGTTTTTCGGCCTGGTCGTGGAACACTGGATGAGCTCTACACCCTCAGCAGGGTCCTGGAGGGCGCGTGGGAGATTGCCCAACCAGTTTGCATGTGCTTTGTGGACTTGGAAAAGGCATTCGACCGCGTCCCTTGGGGGATTCTGTGGGGGGTACTCCGGGAGTATGGGGTACCAGACCCTTTGATATGGGCTGTTAGGTTCCTGTACGATCAGTGTCAGAGCTTGGTCCGCATTGCCGGCAGTAAGTCAGGCTCATTTCCACTGTTCATAACTTTTATGGACAGAATTTCTAGGCGCAACCAAGGTGTTGAGAGGATCCGTTTTGGTGGCCTTATAATCGCTTCTCTGTTGTTTGCAGATTATGTGGTCCTATTGGCTTCATCAGATCGTGATCTACAGCTTTCGTTGGAGCGGTTTGCAGCCGAGTGTGATACGGCCGAGATGAGGATCAGTTCCTCCAAATCCGAGGCCATAGTCTTGAGCCGGAAAAGGGTAGCATGCCCTCTCCGGGTCGGGGAGGAGGTCTTGCCCCAAGTTGAGGAGTTTAAGTATCTTGGGGTCTTGTTCACGAATGAGGGAAAACTGGAGAGTGAGATCGATAGGCGGATAGATGCAGCATCCGCAGTGAAGTGGGCACTGTACCGGTCTGTCGTGGTGAAGAGAGAGCTGAGTCAAAAGGCAAAGCTCTCAATTTACCTATCGATCTACGTTCCCACCCTCATCTATGGTCATGAGCTTTGGGTTGTGACCGAAAGAACGAGATCTCGGATACAAGCAGCTGAAATGAGTTTTCTCCGCAGGGTGTCTGGACTCTCCCTTAGAGATAGGGTGAGAAGCTCAGTCATCCGGGAGGGACTCGGAGTAGAGCCGCTGCTTCTCCACATCGAGAGGAGCCAGTTGAGGTGGCTCGGGCATCTGGTTAGGATGCCTCCTGGACGCCTCCCTGGTGAGGTGTTCTGGGCATGTCCCACCGGGAGGAGACCCAGAGGAAGACCCAGGACACGCTGGAGGGACTATGTTTCTCGGCTGGCCTGGGAACGCCTTGGGATTCCCCCAGAGGAGCTGCTCCACGTGGCTGGGGAGAGGCAAGTCTGGGCCTCCCTACTTGGCTGCTACCCCCGCGACCCGACCCCGGATAAGCGGAATAAAATGGATGGATGGATAGACTTCTTCAGTCTATTTTCTTCAGTATATTTGTTATGCTACGGAAAGTTGTGTACACCTACGGTCTACAGCATAAATGCATATTAAATCGATGCAGAACCTTTATTTCCGGGCATTTGTTTACCGTAGGAAGGAGTTTTTGTTACACGCCTGCACTAGGCAACACACCTGACCCTTCTTGTTTACATCAAGGATGGCAGCATTATTGGCTGAGAGGCTGGTCACATGGGTAAGAGTAGGTGGTCCTATGAGTGAAGATGACGACACCAACGGGGTGGCCACTGGCCAGTCTCTGAAGAAAAAGTCAAAGTCAAAGTAAACTTTATTGTCAAAACTGCAATATGTACAGGACATACACAGGATTGAAAATGCATTTCTCTCTGTCCCTCGGTGCAACAGTAAACATTTAAACACTAAAACACTATAACATTTAATAAACATGAGATTAAAATGAAATAATAAAAGTGTAATACTATCTAAAGGACATTCTTGCACCATATTCATCCACCCGGTCTCTACGATCACAGAACAGTAATCTACTTCACATTCCACGAACCAAATTAAGGACCATGGGAGACAGGGCATTCTGTGTGGCTGCCCCCCGCCTATGGAACTCCCTTCCTGACTGCCTGAGAGCTCCACAGTCACTGGTTGACTTTAAAAGCGGTTTAAAGACTTTTCTTTTTAAGCAAGCCTATTCTGCCCCCGCATGATTTTATCTTTGATCTTGGTTGATTGATTTTACTTGATTTTATCACTTGTTTTATTTATTTATTTATTTATTTATTTATTTATTTTTTAAGCAGGCCTATTCTGCCTCCACATGATTCTGTTTTTAATCTTAGTTAATACCATTATTGATTTTATTTGATTTTATCACTTGTTTTTATTGTTGTAGCACTTTGAGATTTTTATTAATGAAAAGTGCGGTATAAATTGAATTTATTATTATTATTATTATTACTGTCCTGAGTTTTTGCATAGTAGTCTTTGCATAGTAGTAGTATGAAAGTATGAAAAGTTACACCAACACTTAAACACTAAACATTTAATAAACGAGCATAAAATGAAATAACAAAAGTGTAATACTGTCCTGAGTTTTTTGCATAGTAGTATAAAAGTGTAAAAAGTATATCTATAAAATAAAATAAGTTCTGGCATTGACATTTGTAATAGAGTGACAAAGCAGTATGTGAAGTTTATGTACACAGTATATGTATGAGGTAGTTGATATTCGTATAGGTAAAGTGGCATATGCAATAAGGCTAGTAAAAAATATATATATCAGCAGTAGTGTAGATATAAAAAGTAGTGTAAATGTAAACAGTAGTAATAAATGTAAACATTAGTATTGAATGTAAACAGTAGTAATAAATGGAAACAGTGAATGTAAACAGTAGTATGACTATAGGCAGTAATGTAATATAAACATTAGTGCAAATATAAGAAGTAGTGCAAACTGAATGAGCATATGACCGTGAGTTGAGCGAATAACCCGTTTTGATGACACAGAGTCCAGTGTTAAAATCTTTGTGTTGTGTGGTGGTGTGTGAAAGTTTTTTTGTGATTAAGTCAGTACAAGTGGGAGGGAGGGCAGATCGGGCAGAAAGTTTAGCATCCTGACTGCCTGATGAACAGAGCTGTCATTTAGTCTGCTGGTTCGAGCCTGGAGACTCCTCATTCTCCTCCCTGATGACAGCAGTCTAAAGCAGCTGTGTAGTGGGTGTGTGGGATCACCTGCCATGCAGAGGGCTTTCCGAGTGAAGTGGTTGCTGTGTAAGTCCTGTAGTGAGGGGAAGGAGGTGCCGACAATCTTCTCAGTTGCTCTCACGATGCGCTGGAGGCTCTTGCGGCAGGATGCAGTACATGCACCAAACCACACCGTGATGCAGCTGGTCAGGACACTTTCTATGGTGCCCCTGTAGAAGGTGCACATGATGGGGGTTGAAGCTCCAGCCCTTTTCAGCTTGCGGAGAAAGTAGAGGCGCTAGTGAGCCTTCTTGGCCAGTGATGCAATGTTCCTGCTCCAGGACAGGTCCTCTGAGACGTGCGCTCCTAGTAACTTGGTGCTGTCCACTCTCTCCACTGTGGTGCTGTTGATGGTCAGAGGGGCATGTTGGGCATCCATCTTCCTTAAGTCCACGACAATCTCCATTGTCTTCTCCACGTTGAGAGTTAGATTGTTGTGTCCGTACCACAAGGCCAGGCGGCTCACCTCATCCCTGTAGTCCGTCTCATCGGTGTTGCTGATGAGACCCACCACTGGGGTGGCCGTGGCGTAGTGGTAATGGCAGTCGTCCCCCGATTGGAAGGTTGGAGGTTCGAATCCCGGTTCCCCACACCATTGTGTCCCTGGGCAAGACACTTAACCCTAAGTTGCTCCTGGTAGGACTGGAAAGGCGCCTTGCATGGCAGTCTGCCGCTACCGGTGTATGATTGGGTGGATGGTTGGCATTGTAAAGCGCTTTGGGACTCCTCACAGGGGGCTAGAAAGCGCTATATAAATAAGCTCCATTTACCATTTACCATTTTACTGTTGTGTCGTCCGCAAACTTGATGAAGTGGTTGGAGCTGTATGATGGTGTGCAGTCGTGTGTTAGCAGGGTGAATAGAAGGGGGCTCAGCACACATCCTTGTGGGGCTCCTGTATTCAATGTGATGGTGCTGGATGTGTTATTCCCGACCTGTACTGCCTGTGGTCTCCCGGTCAAGAAGTCTAGCAGCCAGTTACACATTGAGGTGTTCAGCCCCAGACTGTCCAGTTTAAACTAAACTAAACTGGAATAAACTAAACTGAAGAGGTACTTACTAAACACTCAGGGAAACACGGAGGAAGAGCAGAACACAACTCTTTGGAAGGACACCATAGGAGGACAATCCTGAGACAATGACAAGACTAAGAGGAGCTGAATATATACACCGACACACATGACATCCACCTGTAATGATTACAGCTAGACACAGGTGAGACAGGGGCAGAAACAGAGCTGAACTAAACACAAGCAGAGAGAACACAGAAAGCTAAACAGAAGGCTGAAGTGAACAAACATGAAAACTAGATTAAACACAAAAGACTGAAACACAAACAGAAAGCTGAATTAAGCACCAACAGACAGAACACAGAAACCAGACAACTAGGAGACATAGAGCTGGATTAAATACAAACAGACAGACCATTACATAAACACCTAAAAAAATAAAGTAGTGTTAGCTGACCTTATTGTAAAAGTGTGTCTCAGCTTAATTTTAGTTAATAAATGATTACAAATCAGCTTGTTTTATAAAAAGCCATAAATAGGTTGCACCTGAATATAGGTCCCAGGTCATGCAAAAATGATAAAAATCCACGACCTATATTCTGGAAAATACGGTATAAGATTTGAACCAAAAAAGGGGGACATTTACCAATAAGAGATAATACTTCCCCAAATTTTCATAAATCCCTAAACTCTTTAACAACAGCATCTTGTAAACATTCATCTTTGGGCCTTTTTTAAAACCAGCACTGGGATGCAGCACTTTTTTTTTCTGCTCATAAACAAAATGACCTCACATTAGCTCACCCACAGGTTTATTCAGCTATATATGCTTAAGAAACATTTGAATGACAGGATGCAGGTAAAATATTAATTATTCAGCCCCAGCAACGGGCAGGAAAGGGCCTATCCAATGGCTTTTACCTAACCGCCCCCTAAAAGCCTCCCAAGAAAAATACCTGCATTACAGAGCCTCACTGTGGAGTAAGTGTAGTCACTATAGAAGCACTCCCAGTACCTGAATAAAATATGAAATATTGAACATAGACTGTGGGGTTTTAAGTTTATTATTTAGACCAGGAGGGTCTAATTGCACTAATGCAATGAAGTATACCTTTTTTCAAGCTAGGTAGTCATCTGGTTTCCAGGCCTCTACTTAAACCAGGATTTTGAAGGAGCACCCACATTTTCGGGAGAATGGGCTGATGGTACTGTATGTTCAAGTCAGAGACATTAATGACTTTTTAATTTATAAGTTTTGCAGACTTTAATTTTTCAGACCCAAGGGCTCTTTACCTGGAGTTACGGATGGTGAGGCTGGAACAGCTAATCTAAATGTAGAAGTTTTTGATGCAGTGAAGTATCAAACAGTCTTTATTATTTATGCATCATAACCAAACAGACCTCAAGGAGCATTTCACACTAATGTGCCATGACTTTGAAAGAAAAGGAAAATATTGCTGTGAATTTACTTTGAAAGTTTTTGAGCCTGTTCAAGTCTCAAAAAATTAGAATATCCTGAGTTTAGTTTGTTTTTGCCAATTGTTTCAGAAAGTGAACTTTATTATACATAGGAGTGAAATATGTAAAACCTTTATTTCTCGTGAATTTGATGATTTATGGTTAATAAATAATGAAAAAAAAAAAATTTACTGTCTCAGAAAATTAGAATATTCCATAGGCAGCTTTTGGTATCTTTGACAGTGTCAGCTGGTCCAAGTCTTGCTCCAAAATGAAATCAGCTTAAAGCTCATCAGCAGAAGGAAGCATGAAGTGCTCTAAAATGTCCTGCTAGATGTTGCATTGACTGTGGACTTCAGAAAACACAGTGGACCAACACCAGCAGAGGACATGGACCCAAACCATCATTGACTGTGGAAACTTCACAGTGGACTTCAAGCCGCGTGGATTCTGGGCCTCTCCACTTTTCTTCCAGACTCTGGACCCTTGATTTCCAAATCACATTAATTTCACCTGAAAAGAGGACATTGGACCAAAGAGCAACAGCCCAGTTCTTGGTCTCCTCAGCAGGTAAGACACTTCTGATGTCTCTGCTTCAGGAGTGGCTTGACTTAAATAATGAGACATTTTAATAATAATAATAATAATAATGTCACATTTTTGTCATCTGTGTATGTTTCCATACAAGACGAAATTTGACTCTGCATTTAACCCAATCACCACCAGGTGGGGCAGTGGGCAGCTATAGAAAGCGCGCTGGGGAGCAATTGGGATGAGGTGTGCTGCTCAAACACACCACAAGTTATGCCGTGACCGGGGTTTGAACCTGGGTCCTTCGGGTCCCAAGTCGGTTCCCCTGCCACATTTTCTGCTCATGTCTAATAATTAATCAGCTGATAAGGGTGTGACACCAGGAGTTTAAAATAATGAACCTCTTCACAATGTTATATAATACATAATATATACATAATATAATAATAATAATAATTTATTTGTATAGCACCTTTCAAACAAATGTTACAAAGGGCTTCACATTAATCAATTACATAAAACAACATCATAAATGGCATCAGAAACACAAAATTATACCAAATCAATTAAAATAGATAACAATATAAGAAAAAAAGACATACAGATATTAAATGCCTCATTAAACAAGTAAGTTTTAACTAATGATTTAAAAGAAGACAATGAAGAGACCTGTCTAATATTTAAAAGAAGAGCATTCCACAAATTAGGAGCCCTGACCATAAAAGCCCTACTTCCTTCTGTCACCAGTCAAGCTCTGGGAGTGGAAAGTAATAACAGATTTAACGATCTGAGATTCCAAGAATGGATATGGGGGTAAGAAGCTCAGATGGATATGATGGTGCAAGACCATTCAGGGATTTAAAAACAAACAATACATTTTTTTAAATCAATACTAAAAACCACAGGGAGCCAATGCATTGAGGACAGAACGGTAGTGATGTGCTGATATTCATGGGATCTTGTGAGAACTCTAGCTGCAGTGTTTTGTACTAGTTGAAGATGATTAACAGAACTTTGGGTCAGACCAGAAAATAAAGTTACAATAATCAAGATGACAGGAGACAAAGGCATGAATAAGAGTTTCTGAATCAGTTAAAGAGAGAAATGCTCTGATTTTGGCAATATTTCTAATTTGAAAAAAAAAAAAAAGCTGTTTTAGTGATGTTCTTAAAATGTTAAGAAAAACCAAGATCAGAATCAAAGGTCACCCCCAAATTTATGGCTTCACAAGTGCAGTTAAAACTAAGAACAGAAAGGAACTGAACTACTACATCCCTTTTGGCCTTGGGTCCAAACACCATCACCAGTTTTATCGTTGTTGAGTGAAAGAAAATGATCAGACATCCAGGTTTTGATGTCTGTAAGACAGAGGGTAAGTTTATTGAGTGTGGAGAGGTCTGATGGGTTAATAGCCAAATAAATCTGGGAATCATCTGCATAAAAATGAAAAGAAACATTGAATTTATGAATAACTTGACCAAGTGGTAGCATATAAATTGAAAATAATAGTGGCCCAAGAATAGACCCTTGGGACACTACAGGTAAGAGAAGCTGAACTGGAAATTACTGAAAAAGTTCTATCATGAAACTCTGATGCATGCTCAATAATCCAGGTAGAAAAATCTAAAAAAAGCTAAGTCTGGTCCTCTGGACATTCAAAAAATAAAACAAAACAAAGCAAAAAAAAAATGTAGAAATGTTTCGTCTTTCGTCCGAAAGATGTTCGTCCGTTTCGTCTTTCGGACGAAAGACGAAACGTTTCTACATTTTTTTTTGCTTTGTTTTGTTTTATTTTTTTGAATGTCCAGATGACCAGACTTAGCTTTTTTAGATTCTATCATGAACACAAGATTTGAACCATCTCAGAGCAATGTCTCTAACACCTATAATAATAATAAATATGTTATAATATATAATAATAATAATTTAGTTGGCTCAATAGAATATTGTGATCAACTGTATCAAACAGCAGAAAGATCCAGGAGCACTAAGACAGTACAACAGCCTGCATCTGAGTTCATCCTAATATCATTTATAACTTTTAATAATGCGGTTTCTGTACTGTGATATTGTTGAAAGCCATACTGAAACTTTTCAAAAAGTGAGTTTTGGTTTAAATAAGTTAAGAGCTGAGAGTACACCACTTTCTCTAAAATTTTCACAATAAATGGTAATTTAGAGAGCAGCCTAAAGTTATTAAGATTGTTACAATCCAGGTTGGGTTTCTTCAATAATGGTTCAACAGCAGCAGTTTTAAACATTTTGGGAACTACCCCTTTAGATGATGATTTGTTAAAAACTGTTAGAATATCAGGTGTTAAAAAGTGACAAATGTCCTTTAAAAAATTGTTGGTAGAACATCTAAAAAAGAAGAGGAAAGTTTCATACAGTTGATATAGTCCTTACTAACTCAACCTGAGATAAGAGGCTAAACGAACTGAAAAAGTGATTTACTTCCTCATGCTGAATAGTAGTCAAGTCAAGTCAAGTCTATTTTATTTCTATGGCACAGCTTAAAACAGATAAACTGTTATCAAGGTGCTTCACACACACAGCATAAAAGTTTAAAAATGTACAGAAACAGTAACACACACCAATACTAACAATTATGATATTAACAGTAGTAAAAGTAGATAAAAATGTATAAGAACAAATTAAAATGAAAAAAAAAAATACAGTAAAAATATATATATATACTGTATATACACTACGACAGCTCACACAGTATGAAACACCAGAGAGAACAGATGGGTTTTTAACAGGGATTTGAACATGAGAAGGGAGGAGGCCTGTCTAATGTTGGGGGGGAGGTTGTTCCAGAGTTTGGGGGCGGTGACTGAAAACGCTTGATCTCCACGGAGCTTCAGACGTGTTTTTGGGACCGCCAAGAGCATCTGATCAGATGATAGTCGATGCAGCTGGCACAATTTGAGCTCTGATAATAGAGATTTTATTAATAAAAATGAACAAAATAACTCACATTTCTCAGAAGAAAATTCTTTAGAATTAGGTGGTTTGTAAATTAAAGCGTTTATAGTGTTAAATAAAAGTTTTGGGTTATGCAAATTTGAAGCAACGAGGGCTGAGAAATATTTAGATATTTCTTCTTTAACCACTCTGTTGTAGATTTTTGTAAACATATAATACATGTCTCTCTTGTAAATGAGTCCTTGGGACTCAATGAGACCCACCTGTACAGTATAAATAAAGGTTGAATGAATATTCTAATTTTCTGAGACAGAATTTCTTTTTTTTTCTTCTTCATTATTTGTAACCCATAACCATCAAAATTACAAGAAATAAAGACTTGAAATATTTCACTGTGAGTAATTAATCTATTAAATATGAGTATCACTTTCTGAAATGACTGTCAAAAAACTTGACTTTTTCTTAAAGAAAATTCACAATATTCTTATTTTTGGGATGCACCTGTACAATTATTATATTTTATGTACTTTGTAATTATTACCTAATTTTTTGAATAAAACCAAAGCAGAAACAAAGCAGAATGAACAAAGTCACCAAAAAATGCTAACTTTGGTGATTTGTAAAAGGCTTATTTGGGGCCGAGATGGTGTAGAGGCAGGGCAGCCGGCTCAGGAGCGGAAAGTCCCATGTTCGATCCCCGGTCACTGCATACCTCGTTGTGTCCCTGGGCAAGACACTTAACCCAGAGTTGCTCCCGGCAGGACTGGTTGGCGCCTTGCATGGCAGGCTACCGCTACCGGTGTATGAATGGGTGGATGGCCGGTACTGTGAAGCGCTTTGGGGCCCCTCATAGGGGGCTGGAAAGCGCTATATAAGTAAGCTCCATTTAAAACAACAAATTCCCAGCACATATGTACAATAATCTGATGTAAATTTATCGAAGTTAATTCTGACTAGTTCTAGCAAATCCATTGTATTTTAGAGTCACATACTCCTTTAGACCCATTGTTCAAAGTTTTCATGTTTTAAATTTAGACCTGTAATTTTGTAGGTGTGGCTGACTAAAGTGGAATAAGGAAAACTTAAAAGTAAAATTCTCAGATTAAAATTCTTAGATTGTGGAATATAAATGGAGCTAAATGTTAAGTCCCACACACTCCTTTAGTAGATTACACAGTGTGAGTTTTGTTTCTGTGAAAAAGAAGAGAAGGTATCACCTCTCACAGCCCTCATGTGTTGTCTTTGACTTTTCCCAGTGCTGATGGGAATGTATTCCCCTCTCCTGGTGGGAGTCACTCCTCATCCTCTCCCCCGTATCCTGAAACCTACACAGTCACTATGTGCTCGGGAAATCCCAGTGCACTGCAGTCTTCAGAAATCCAAGAGAACAGCTTTTATCCCCTGAAGATACAGTACAAATCATCGCTGGGTTTTCTCAGTTGGGGATGTCAATTTATCTAAATAAGCTTAGTCCCTCTAGCTGCCTGTCAGAGTTATTTCTCTCTCTACAACACCAGCTCTGATACGCTCCCCCTTTTTTTCCTTCTATCCTCTGGTCTCTCTGCTCTCCTCTTCCTCCTCCCTCTCTGATTTAGTGAAGTTTAGATTGCTATCCTTTGTTCTCTGGAGACAGAGCAGGACAGCAGAGGACGGGGAGAGTAATGGGGTTGGTTTTCTCTACCGGGTACCAGTTTTGTTTGAGGCCTGCCTTACTGGCCCACAGACAAATGTGTTGGGGTGAGTGTGTGAGCTGTTCTTTAGCTGTCCCTTTAGTGTGCAGTGGAATGTACTTAAACAGCCTACCATCATAATGCAAATGAAGCTCCCTGGGCTCAGCAGGATATGTTCTGTGTGTGTGTGTGTGTGTGTGTGTGTGTGCGTGCACGCGCATGTGCATGTGGGTGTTGGGGAACACAGCCAGGTCTCTGACAGAGGAGGTTGGACAGGTTTCTGTCACACTAATGGCCCCAGTATAGCTAGCTCTGCGTTGGGCCGAACGCTGCTCAACGCCGTGCGAACGCCGCGGCACAAGCCTTTGAACGCGGGCGTGAATGCGCCAAGCTCAAATTTTATGACCGCTTACGCGCGTGCGTTGTCTCACAATAAACTGCCTGGCGGCGGACTGTTTTGTATGTGACACAAATGTATTAAATTCCCCTTCTTCATCCCTGATCTGGACTTTTCTTTTGTTTTTTTGCCAAAAGTCAAGTGATCGCTTCCTCCTCCGATGAGGAGGAAATTAATGAATTTGTCACGAGCGAACTAAACTCATGTCCAACGTGGCTGCGCGAGGTTCTAAATATTTCCTGGTGTTCTGGTGTGCTGGACCAGCGCTCCCTGTTTTTATTTTATTTTTTAGAACTTTTTATTAACATATAAACACAGAAAACCGCTGCGTAGCCCGTGCCTTTTTTCCCCCTCCCGACCTGTCAATCAATTCAGTAGGCATGTCAGCAAACAACCAATCAGCGACCTCAATTTGTCCCGTAGGTAAACGCTCTGCACTGCTGTTGCTGCTGGAGCCTCACATTGAGCTATACTGTGAACTGCCTACGCGCAGCATGCGCGCGTCAAGCGGCGTTCGGCCTAACTCAGAGCTATACTGCGGCCTTAAAGGCTGGTTTATACTTCTTGCCGCATGTCTTTTACTCCCCGTTGAGTGAACCCAACGATGACGTAATTGCATGTGTGTCACCGACCGCATGAGTGTTTATACTTGGAAAGACGTGGAGGATACATTATAGTAAATCCCTCCCTCTTCCCTCCCACTGCATACGTCAGCGAGTTTCTCAGGGTCCCCGCTCGCTTTAAACACACATTTTTACGCATAACAGCAGAGTTTTCTTTGTTTTAAAAGCTGCGTGCATGCGCACTCCTCTTCATTTTGTCAACTTTACACGCGCATGCTTTAGCTCCTGTGTGCACGCGCGTGTTCGTAAATATATATATATAAATATACAAGATACAAGAGCTTTTATTAACATTGCACCAGGTACAACGTGATTATGTATACACAGTCATCCAGAAGAGGGGTAGAGAATGTAAAGCTGCTGCTTATTCAAAACACATGACATGTTCTTCAGCGCGGCCTCTCTCATCCGTCTCGGGATGAAGGTCAAAGGTGTGAAAAAAAGGTAAGTAAACATGGGGGTTACAGCATTGGTATTAAAAAAAATGTATCACATTTTGTCTGCAAGACACCGCATGACACAGTAAAAACCATACCATAAGCACATAAGGACAGTTACATGTTGCATGTTGAGACTGAGGCAGGGAGGATCTGTCCATGATACATTCCGGATGCCTCCGATAACGCTCATAGAAAAGTTCTCCGGGGGGGTAGCAGACAAGACAAACAGCAGCTATTTTTTCCACAGTAAGCACATCTCAGGAGAAATTAGATATCCAGCCTTTCCCAAGGCTGTTTCCAAGGGAGTCAGATAAGAATTAACAAATATTTTCACATCAGGCACACATTGTAATTTCTGTGGCCTTCAGTCTGTAAGGGCGATTCTGTTCCAATCCAATTCGGGACTTTTTCCACTGATCCAAGCTCTGACCTCAGATGTTGACCACAGCTGACCAGAGTCCCAATCCGAGGGTGATCTGTTCACCCTCTGGATAAGCTCGCAAACAGCTGATTTCTGATGTTGACCACAGCGTCCAGAGTCCAAATCCGTGGGTGAGCTGTTTCACCCTCTGGATAAGCTCACAAACAGCTGATTTCTCGAGGTCACGGCGCAGACCAGACATCGGGTGCTCCAGGCAGTTAAGTCCTGCTGAAGTCTCCCTCATTTTGCGATAGACCAGTGCTCCACAAACGCCAAAAAAAGCAAAGCGCTGCCATCATAATCCAATATAATCCAAGATTCTTCACCTCCACAGAGCACTCCCAGGAATCCACGGAATCCATGGCGGAATCCATGGCGTATCCTCCGTCACTCTGTGAGGGTGGGAAGGCTCCCCTTGTGCCGTTCCTTCTGTAGAGATCTTGTTTGTAGAATCGAATGCCCAAACTCCAATCCATCTTAATTTGCGTTCGAGGTGCTTAGCTGAGGAGCTGCCAGCAGCAGGGGAAGGACAGGAGAGGGAAGGGTTGCGACTGCCTCCGTCGAGAGCAAGGTTGAAATATATATGTATTGGTGTGTATGTGTTGGGGTTTGCGTGTGCGCGCACGGTTTGCATATGCGCGCGCGTGCACAGACGAGTTTCTCTTCAAAACTATCCATGTCAAAGCAAAAACGCTCACAAACTTTGAACCAATCACACGCTCCGAGCCGCATCCACCGCGTCTCGGAGTTCTGACTGGGGGCAATGTTCAAGACAGCTGTCACCGGGGATCGCAACGGGAGTGCAGACGGAAGTTGCGCAACATTTTTTCACTCAACGGGGGGTAAAAGACGTGCGACAATAATTATAAACCAGCCTTAACACAATGGCTCAGGACCAGGTTTGGTTACACACACAGAAGTTGGGAGGATCAGACAGAAATATGAAACCAAGCAGCTGAAACAGAGAAATGTCACTCAGTCAGCTCTGCTTATTTAAATGCTCCTGAAGGACCATTTAAAGAGGAGCTCACCCCACCGTCAAAAGATAGCTCCGCCCCAAGACAAGATTCAAAAAATGCAACAAAATGGGTATGCCGAGAGACAAGGAGGGGAGGAGGTGAGGGGTTATGTGTGTTCACGCCCCCTCTAGTGGTAAACTCCTGCTGCGTTCCAGTTACCTTGTATTGTGGGAATTTCCCAGTTCCCAATGGTAGATTGAAACCGGAACGCCCGCTCTAGTGGTAAACTCCCTCTGTGGGAGAATTTTTTCTGCTCCTAGTTTCGATTTCAATAAAATAAAATAATAATAAATGTCACATTTTTGTCATCTGTGTATGTTTCCCATACTTGACAGACGAAATTGGTCTCTGCATTTAACCCAACCGCCACCAGGTGGTGCAGTGAGCAGCCGTAGTCAGCGCTCTGGGAGCTGGGGAAAATAGGGGTGCACTCATAGACACCCCAAGGTGTGCCGTGGCCGGGGTTTGAACCTGGGTCCTTCGGATCCCAAGTCCGATTCCCCTGCCACTACACCATCTTGGCCCCAAGATGGCGGATACTCACGTCTTCAGTAAGTAAACACCTAAACTTTTACTAAAATAACAGTTCTAAAATGTTGTTCCATGTATTTAATCACACAGTGAAGTGAAGATGTTTGTTTTTGTTTTCTTAGCTGTAAAGCCAGTTTTTATTTTTTCCCAACGATTTACATAAAAGAATTAGAGAAAAATATATATTAATTCAATTACCTTCGGCGGTCATCATCCTCCTCTGACATGTTGTGTGTCAGGAGTGCATATCTGGTTAGTAATTTATTATATACGGAAACGGCAACAAAAACAAAGCGTGCGTCCATCTTGATTTTCCACTGGGAGAACCGGAACGTGTTTTCAAGTGGTAGCTTGGGAAATGACGTCACTGCCACTTCCCAGTTTCCATAATATGAGGCAACTGGAACGCAGCACTCCCACTCGGCCCCCAGTTTAGATTTCAAGATGGCGGATACTCGCATCTTCAGTAAGTAAACACCTTAACTTTTACTAAAATAACAGTTGTAAAATGTTGTTGCGTGTATTTAATCACACACACAGCTTAAGCGTATGCTTGTGAACACAGAACACATTAAAACCCTGTGTTTAGTTGCATGGCATGCGGTGTACGGCTGTTTTTGTTGTTGTTTGTATCACAACAGTGTTGTAGGCCAGCGGCAGTGACTTTCATTTGCCACATTTTATTATTTAGCACATTAGAAAAGTAACTTTTCATAATAAATTTTATTTTAAAATATTGTTTTCTTCTTCCCTCGTTTTCTTTGACGCTGTGGCTTATTTTTGTTATGCAACCCAGAACTTAACACACGCTGTTTGTTGAATTGACTATAAATTAGCACTAAACTGTGGTAAAAAAAAATGTATTTGGTTTCCAAAGATCCGTGTTTAGAAACATTCTATAACCCTGTATGATATATACTTGTTAGGACGTGTATATTTGTTTAAGCTATGTGTGAGCTAATCAAACCTGGGCACATCTGGTAAGATTTAGAAGCAGTGTTGGGGTAGTTACCCAAAATAAGTAATTAGTTATACATTACTAGTTACTTTTTAAAAAAGTAACATATTACACTACTTAGTTACTCAGTTCTGAAAGTAACTTAGTTACATTACTTTCGGATTACTCTAATACCTGAGATTTAACCTGTATTATTTTTTATCTTTCAATAATGACAGAGATCTTTTTGACACTCATTTTTAAAGGTTCAGTCTGCAGTTTCTGTAGAACGCAGAACTTAGAAAAAATTTCAACAGGCAAAGCATTCTGATCCCTCCCCCTCAGAGCCATATATGGCTCTGCTCTCCCATGGTCTGCTGAAATTCAAATTCAAGCTCTGTTTTTATTGGCTGATTCAAATTCAAGCTCTGTTTTTATTGGCTGGTTACAAACTCTGTTTTTATTGGCTGGAAAATGGCGTGTCACCTTTTCTTTTTAGAAATGCTTATTTACCACCTGGAGAAGCAAGGGGACAATATATATATATATTTTTTTTCAGAGATTACCTGGCTAACATCAGTCTGTCAGGAGGTAGTGACAGAGTGAAGAAATATGTTTATAAAAAAAAGCTACATACTGAAGCTTTAATGAAAAATTAAAACAGCAGTGCTACATAACAAGCACAATGCATATGTAAACGTGCCATTCAAAAGGTATGACAATATAAAAATGTAAAACTTCTGTTTAAAAAATAAAACAAAATAAAAAATAAAACATCTGAAATGTGACGGTCTTTTCAAATGTTGTTTTCTGCGTTGAGTAACCCTTATTGTATTAGAACGTAAACATGCTATGTAAATAGCTCTGACAACAAATATACTAGCTAATACAACGGTGGTTGTACCTCATAAGTAACAGTTTTTAAATTCGCTTGTCAATCAGTCTATTCCTTCTTGGACTGAGCACCAGAATGCCCAGGCTGAAAAGCCGCTCCACTGGTGCACTTGAGGGTGTTGCTATGTTATATTTGACTGATAAAGTGTTTACATTTACAATGAGTTTAATTCTGCGATGGGAATATTAGTTATGCAGGACATGGCATCATAGAATGAGTTCCACCGTGTTGTTACTGGAACAATGAGTTCAAATTTGCACCATTCCTCTGCGGCTCTTTAGCAACTAGCTTAGCATTAGCGTGTTGTCTTTGTAAATGCCTGGAAAGATTTGACGTTGAGTTCGCAGCAGTAGACACTGTCTTGTTGTGGCCCAGACATAGCTTGCACACTACTGTAATGTTCTTGTCTTTTCTCGCGACAAAAGAAAAATAATATGAGTACTTCCATCCATAAAATGACATCGCCACATTCTCCTCCACCTCCGCCATGTTGTTGTTCATTCCCTCCAATGTATGTCTATGTACCTTTATATGTCTATGTACGTTGACGTATGACGTTCCGACGTCATCGCGTACGTCTTTGTTTTCCCCCCGTGACAGTCATGCGTCTGCTCCGTCGTCCTCGTCCCACAACTATTCTCCGAAAGGTAAAATAAAAAAATTTAAAAAATCTATTCTCCGAAAGGTCCTGATTGTAACGCAAGTAACGAATGTAAGGTTTTGTTAGTAACTGTAATATATTACAGGCATTTTCAAAGTAGTGCGTTACACTACTACATTACTGAAAAATGTAATGTAATTACTGTAACGCGTTACTAAGTAATGCGTTACATCCAACACTGTTTAGGATAAATAATATTTTTTAATGCAAACCAAACCAATTGTAATGAATTTAACAATACTGTGTATCGTTTAAAATGTTTTTTTTTCAGAGAACTGTGATGACTCTGAAGCATCCAGCAGCCACACAAAGAGTCCCATCCGTGTGAATGACAGTTTCAATAAAGAACAGACACTGTTTTTGATTGAACACATGCGTGAACATGTAACAGACAATGGTGACCTTTCAAGAAACTTGCAGCCAAAAACTCTATCGCCACAAGGAACATCCACGACTCGCAAGCAAAGAAGGTCTAGTGAGGTGTTGGAGTTCCTCTGCCAGTCAGATGAAAATAACCAACTGCGACATCAGGACACGATGGAGCAATTGAAGTCAGCCCAGGAGGATTTCAAGGCACTGATGACCCAGATGCTGCAGAAAATGTAGCTGTACTGTGAACTTTCTTATTGTTTTGCACAACTCTTGTACTATTTTTTTTGTTTTATGGGGGATGATACTATGAAAGATTATTTTTTGGTAACACTTTATAATAACTACACCTTATTTAGCCTTATTTAAGCATTAATAAACATTTAATTAACATTGAAAACATCATTAATTAAGGATGATTCGCACTTAATACACTATTAATTAACACACTTATTTAAATGCGTACTAATTGTTAAATAATGTTTGAATTCACTATCTATTAATCCTGCAATGCATCATTAATTAAGGCAGTTGCTAGTAGTTACTTAAGTGTATTTGTGAACCCTTCTAAAGTGAAGACTAGTCATGGTTTATTAAGGTTTTGTTCATGTTGAATAAATCCTAAATAGCCAGAAGTTATTTTTCACTTGTGGAAATCAGACAAAAATCAAAGCAGGAGACGTTGAATACCAAAAACAGGTTTGTATTGACATTTTCTAAAAGTCAATAAAACATACATCTGTCAGTTAGATGTTCCCACCGCTAGTTAGAACGACTCCGTCACGTTTTGCAAAATAAAGAAACCGAGTAGGACTCGCTGCAGAAGAAGCCTGCAGTTTAACAAAACCGAACTACGTCCACACCGACGAATTAGTCTTTCCTCTCATCAGTGATGTCGTCAGCTTTCTCTTCGCTTGTGAAACTTTGTTCAGTCACATTCTGACGGTCATGAGCACTCGTTTGACTCGTTTTGAAGCGAAAACAACGCGCTTTGGAGACTAGCTTAGCTTTTAGCCTGCTATCGCTAACGCCTGCTGTTGGAGTGAGCGCTGCGTAACAACGACGTCACCACGCACGTTTTGTGTCACAGCTTTTTCTGTCCGGGCGGGTTGTTGAAGCAGCCGTTTCAACACGAACAGAAAAAGAAAAACGTCAGTGAAACGTTGTAAAATCCTATCATTTGATTTGTGACCAAAATGTTTTGCACTACTTTTCTTTGACACCATTTTTGCCACTTTAGTGACCTGCTACAGGTTGAGTGTTTCGCTGCGTAACAACGACGTCACCACGCACGTTTTGTGTCACAGCTTTTTCTGTCCGGGCGGGTTGTTGAAGCAGCCGCTTCAACACGAACAGAAAAAGAAAAACGTCAGTGAAACGTTGTAAAATCCTATCATTTGATTTGTGACTTTTGCACTACTTTTCTTTGACACAATTTTTGCCACTTTAGTGACCTGCTACAGGTTGAGTGTTTCATCATGACCCAGGTTGGGTAAACATTTTAGATTTCCACAAGTGAAAAATAACTTGGCTATTTAGGATTTATTCAACATTAACAAAACCTTAATAAAGAATGAATAGTCTTCACTTTAGAAGGGTTCACAAATACACTTAAGTAACTACTAGCAACTGCCTTAATTAATGATGCATTGCAGGATTAATAGATAGTGAATTCAAACATTATTTAACAATTAGGACGCATTTAATACATGTGGTGAAAGTACATTAATTTGTGCATTTACAAATATAGATAGCATAGTTAATTCATGAGTTATTAAGCATGAATAAACATTGAGTACGTAGGTTTTGGAACTCATTATTCTTTATGCATAAAGCGTTAATAAGTGTGTTAATTAATAGTGTATTAAGTGTGAATCATCCTTAATTAATGATGTTTTCAATGTTAATTAAATGTTTATTAATGCTTAAATAAGGCTAAATAAGGTGTAGTTATTATAAAGTGTTACCTATTTTTTTTGTGCACATTGCATTAGAGGTCCACTGACATCATCTTACAAATTTGCATGAAATGATAGAAGATA
>JBBPBX010008467.1:0-12608 GCA_038048925.1 Garcialebias charrua | reverse complement strand
CAAAATGATAAAATAATGAAAATTCCTTCCAAACTGTCTAAAATTAAAAACTGAAAGTTATGCACCATAACTCATGTTCCCTGAAGGAAGGGAACGAGGTGCAACATACTTGCTATGGGAATTGCACCCCCGCGCGATTACCTGAATGAATACATTCACTCCTTTTACGGCAGGGGGTGTCACCCCGCGCCAGAGGTACCACCTTTTAGGTACTTAAGTGACTGACGCCCCTCCAACTTTTTCCAAAATTGCACTTCACCGAGCTTTCAGCATTGAAAAGGGCCAGCTATGTTGCACCTCGTTCCCTTCCTTCAGGGAACATGAGTTATGGTATAGGGATGCACCGCTACCGATACCAGTATTGGGTATCGGTTCGATACCATGTGCGTTTACTCGTACTCGTACTCATAAAAGGGCTCTGATACTACAGGACCCGATACCAGTTTCATTTCATTTCATTGACTATGTAAGAGTTCAAATGTAAAACTTTTTTTTTTTTTTGTACAAGTTTGGACATTCTTTAAGCCCTGAAAGTATGTCCAAACTTGTACAAATAAATAAAATGCCTCTGGTCCGCTGGTCCTCTGCGCGCGCACTGAGCCGTGCGGCTTCGGCGTTCTCCTCCTGTGTGTCCGCTCCTCCTCTGAGTCCTCCCTTTCGAGCGACAGAGCGCAAGGTACGTGTTTCAAATGAGCGACCGGAAAAAAGACCGAGCAGGTCTTCTGTGTGTGTGCGTGTGTGTGTTTTTGAGACGTGAGCTATAGCAAAATCCGTTTGGCTGCAGGACTCTTCCTGTTGATGTGGGGGGTGCAACGAATCAAAGTGCAGCCCCCTCCCCCCCCCACACACACACTGCTGAACACATAAACAATCCCCCCTCCCCTCCTTTCTGACGGAGGCTCCAAGTTGCTGGTGAAGATTCTCAGAGGCTCCAAGTTATTTCTGCAGGATTGAACGGAGTTCAGTGCAGATAAAGTCAGTGACAGCTGGGGTGACAGCTGAAATAAGAAGGTTGATTTTCCCTCTGGGGAACATGAATAAGTAAAGTTAAATAAAATAATAAAATCTGTAGTTAAATAAAACAGGTTTTTGAGCTGCATGCATTCAACTGGGACTTGTTGCTCTCTAAACTATAGTAGTTATTGAATCAAGTTGGGCCTCCTCAAAGGAACTGTTTGCACACTTAAATTGTGACGCTTTATGGTCAGAGACTTTTCTGCATCATTCATATTACTGTCATTATTTTCAGTTCTCAGACTACCTGGAATCACTAAATCTTATCAACTCATCTGGATCTGCCCATCACTGCGACTTTCATTGTTTTTGGGCTCTGAATGATCGTATCTTCATTAATGTTTCACATGGTTCAATTATGGGGGAAAAATGTCACACTGTTAACTCCTGTAATTACACATCACTGACAAAGAAGTCAAGTAAATGTCTGATATTAATGTTGTTATTGATCTCAGGGATTCAGCCAAACCCAGGGCCAATCACTAACTACTGTACACCTAATGAGTTTAAAAATATTTCAGGTCTCCGTTTTCTGCATGTAAACGCTCGTAGCCTTCTAAAAAAACTTGATGAATTGAAAATCCTAATCACTTCTTCTGGGGCAGATGTGATCGTTATCTCTGAAACTTGGCTCAACGATTCTGTTTTGAAAAATGACTTGGCAATCAATGAATTTAAGATCTATCGTTGTGACCGTAATACAAGGGGAGGTGGAGTCGCTATTTACATCAGAGATTCTTTGGCTGCCAGGATTGCATCTAAAAAAACAATCGCAAACCAGTTTGAGGCTTTAGCTGTGAACATCACTTTGAAAGGAGGTCAGCCCTTAACTGTTGTTGGTTGTTATCGTCCCCCCTCCGCAACACCTGAAGCTCTGTCCTCCCTGACTGAATTCATAGGAAATTTAAAACACAATGAGATCGTTTTGGCTGGAGATTTCAACATTGATTGGAATAAGTCGACCCCCCTCTGTGATAAATTCAAAGAATGTTGCCTATCTCTCAACCTAACACAACTTATCGATTCTCCCACCAGACCAAACATAAAATGTCCCGAAAAATCTTCTATCTTAGATCTGTTTTTCACAAATGCACCTCACAAATTTCCTGGTATAGGTGTATTTGCCAACGTTTTGAGTGATCATTCCGTAATAGCAGCTCTTAGATCTACTAAACTTCCACCTGCTAAGCCCAGAATAATTCAAAAAAGGGATTTGAAACGTTTCAGTGAACAGTCATTCCTTTGGGATCTATCCCTCTTTGATTGGCAACGTATCCTACAAATCAATGACGTGAACACCGCTTGGAACTATTTTCGCAATAGTTTCATTCTCTTTGTAAACAAACACGCACCTTTCCGGCAGTTCAGGATAAAGAGCCGTGACAGCCCCTGGTTTACTCCTGAACTAGCTGATCTCCTGCACTGGAGAGATCATCTTTGGGCCGCAGCGAGAAAATCACACTCAGACACTGATTGGTTGAAATTTCGGCAGCTAAGGAATAAATGTACAACTGCCATCAAAGCCGCAAAACGTAACTACTTCTTATCTCAGACCTCCAAAAATCTAAACGATCCTAAAAAATTCTGGAAAACCATCAAATCTCTCTCAGGCACCCCCCAATCATCATCTGACCTCCCATCACAATTTCTTGTTGACTCTGTTCCTGTGTCAAATAAGCACGAGATCCTGAACTGTTTCAATAAACATTTTGTTGCTTCTAGTTCATTATTTGACACAGTTACAAACGGAAAATCAGCCACTTTATCTAATAATCAAACTTCTACAAATCAAATCCCTCCTACAAGTCAACCATCTGTTAATCACACCTTCTCTTTTTCTCCGTTCTCAGTCAGTGAGGTAAATAAACTGTTAAATGATCTTGATCCTAAAAAATCTGCAGGTCCAGATGAACTTCCACCTTATTTCTTAAGGCTGGCTGCTCATATCATCACAGTCCCTGTGACCCACATCTTTAATCTGTCCATAAGCCAAAACACCATTCCGGATGCTTGGAAAACAGCCTTTGTTCTTCCTTTGCTGAAGGGAGGTGACCCCACCTCATTGAACAATTATCGACCGATCTCTAAACTCTGCATCTTAGCCAAGGTTCTAGAAAAACTGATAAACTCTCAGATCAAAAACTATCTGGACTCATTTAACATCTTACCTCTTCATCAATCTGGTTTCAGGAAAAAACACAGCACAACAACTGCTTCTCTGAAGGTTCTGAATGATGTTGTTGAAGCATTGGATGCTAAGGACTATTGTGCTGCACTTTTCTTAGACCTGTCTAAAGCTTTTGACACTGTGGATCATAACATCCTGTGTCATAAGCTCTCAGAAATCGGTTTCTCTGATCACACCATCGGTTGGTTTTCTAACTATCTTTCCAATCGGAGGCAATGTGTTCAACATAACGGTACTTCTTCCAGCTATTTAACAGTTAAAAATGGTGTACCACAAGGCTCAGTTTTAGGACCCACTCTCTTTACAATCTACATAGCTAATGTAGGTCACTGCATCCCTGATGCATCCTTACATTTCTATGCTGATGATACAGTTGTTTATTGCCGAGCTAAAACAGTAGCTAAGGCTTTCCAGTTACTGCAATCCGCTTTTGACATCATCCAGTCAGATTTGTTCCGTCTCAAACTTGTCCTAAATGCTGATAAAACAAAAGGGATGTTTTTTTCAAATAGGAAGGCGGTTCCAGCAGATCCTCCTCTGATTTTATCTTCAAATGGTGTACCTATTGAGTTTGTTGATTCCTATAAATATCTGGGTATCCTGATCGATTCACATCTCTCTTTTAAACTCCACGTGGAAAACCTAGTGAAGAAACTGAAAGTTAAACTGGGTTTCTTTTTCAGAAACAGATCATGTCTATCACTGAATGTTAGGAAACGCCTTGTATCTGTGACTTTCCTTCCCTCCATTGATTACGGTGACATTCTCTACATGAATGCTCCTACAAGCACCCTGCAGATGTTGGATGTTGTCTATCATGGTGCACTAAGATTCATAACTGGTTGTGATTATCGTACCCACCACTGCACCCTGTATTCACTGGTTAACTGGACATCATTAACCTCACGCAGACTCTTCCACTGGTACATTTTCATCTTTAAATCACTTCTTGGTCTGCTGCCCTCATACATCTCCTCCTACATGTCTTTGCGTGAGTGCAGCTACAGCGTGCGCTCTCAGGACATGATTACCTGCAGTGTTCCGTCAGTGAGGACTGAACTTGGAAAAAGGGCCTTCTCCTACTCCGCTCCTGCTTCATGGAATATCTTACAAAAAGATCTGAAGCTCTCGACCTTGACTTCTCTAAATGGTTTTCAGAATCTGTTGGAATCCTGGCAAAAACCAATGCAGATTTGTTCCTGTCTTTGATTTTATACGTCTACCTTATAATGTTTTGCTAGTTTTTTGATACTTTGTTAAAAGGAGGAATGTGTATATATGTATATATATGTATATATGTATATATATATATGTATTATATGTATATATATATATATATATATATGTATATGTGTGTATGTATGTATATATATATATTTTTTTTTTCTCTCTCTTTTGTTTTCTATTGTTTATTGTTTGATTGTTTATTGTTTAAGGAAATTCTACCATTGCTGTTCATTGTTCTTTAGTTTTAGCAGGTCGCTTTCGTAAATGAGCCCATGAGGTTCAAAAGATTTACCTGACTTAATAAAGGTTGAATGAATGAATGAAAAAAGTTACTTATGTAGGTAAACATAGATGTTTAACCCTTTAAAATACACTTGCTTGTTACTTGAAGCTGAATTGTTTAAAAACAGTTTGCACTTTTCAGAGAGCATTTTTAATAAACGTTGGCAAAATGTTACGATTTTATTTGATCAACAACACAAAAAAGTTTCAGGCTCAGGATTTTTTTTCACTTTAAGCCCTGTACAGATTACCAATACTGTAGTAATGTACTTTGTTTATTTATGTTTGAAGTGTCTAATGAAAATAAACAGTTTAAGTTAATTAGAATGATTTAAAAAAATATTAATTAGTACTTGTATCGGTACTTGGTATCGGCAAGTACTTTAATGTAAGTACTTGTACTTGCACTCGGTTTTCAAAAATCTGGTATTGGTGCATCCCTATTATGGTACATAACTTTCAGTTCCCTTTCAGTTTGGTCTCTCGGTGCAACATACTTGCTTTGGGAACGTAATTCATTCACGCCCTTGAAATGCTCAGTAAAATGCCTGTTAGTGTGAACGTCCGCCTTTGACCAGAAAGCCTCTCAAAGCTACTTTCTATTGTGTATTAGAAAGAACAGCCTGAGTGACATCACACACAGTAACATCCAAACTGTAGTACTTTGCAAAAGTTTTTAATGAACTCCAGTTCACAGCAGCACAAATGTCTGCAACTGGCACACCCTTGAACAATGACCAGGAAGTGGCCAAGCCCCTGGTTGAGTGAGCATGCACTCCAGGGGGACTTGTTGACCATTGCTACCGTACACCCTTTTAATGGCCTCCGTCACCCAATGTGAGAGGCACTGTCTTGATAGGTTCTTTCCTGCAGCAGGTGCGGCAAAGCAGATGAACAGTTGGTTTGTTTCCCTCCATTCGGCTGTTCTCTGTATGTAAGTGCGTAAAGCTCTCAAAGGGCAGAGAGCCTTTAGTCTCTCCTGTTCCTGAGTAAGGACAGGGGCAAGTAGGAAGGAGGAGAGGTCAAAGTCTATAGACTCCTATGGTTGAAGGTCAAGACCTTGGGAGTATAAGTGGGATTAGGCCTCAGTGTGACCTTTGACCCGTCAGGAGCAAATAGTACATAACGGATGTACAGATAGAGCGTGGAGGTCACCCACGCGTTTTGCCGAGCAAAGAGCCAAGAGAATAGCAGTTTTGTAAGATAGAAGATCTATCTCAATCTCGCTCAGAGGCTCGAATGGCGGGTCGCAAAGAGCCCTCAAGACCAGGCCCAGATCCCAACCAGGGGTCAAGGTCCTGCTGGGTGACTTGGTTCGAAGCACACCTTTCATATATCTCATTATGATTGGATGTGCTCCAGGAGTCCTATGTCCCCAGCCCTCGTGACAAGCAGAGATAGCTGCAAGGAACACTTTAATCGTTGAATAAGAACGACCCTTTTCTAGTAAATCCTGAAAGAAAGTTATTAGTTGAGCCAAGTCGCAAGCATAAGAAAGTATATTTCTTTCTGAGCACCAGGCTTCGAAGATGTACCACTTCTGTGCGTATAGAGACTGTGTTGACCCTGCACAGGCATTTTGTATGGTTTTCACCACATTCTCTGGTAGGCCCGAAACCATCAGCCTGTCCTTTTCAGTTAACAGGCTGGAATTAATTTTAGTTCCTGGCCTAAGCGGCTGGACTGTGACTTTCTGTGTGAGCCTTTGAGGGTCAACCAGGTTGGGGAGGGGGCCTCCACGTTGATAAGTTAACAGACTACACTGATCGAGTCTCCTCGAAGACAGATGAAGTCTATTAATTATATTAGATTGAGTCGGAACAGGAAAGCTATTATTTCCCTCCAAAATATGATTTATTGGATTGAGAGGCTGCTGTTTTTGTAAACGAGCAGATCTCCTAACTCCAATTGTTGTCTCACCCAGTGGGATACTGTTGTATGTGAGCAAGTTTGATGCAGCTCTGTGAGGAAAGTCACGTGCTGCTCTTTTACCGCTCGAGCGTTGCATGTCCTTCATGAATAATAAAGGGGCAGCTGCAACGTGTGAACCTGGAGATGGTCCTTTGTGACCGGCAGACTTAAGATAATTTGTTGATAAGGAGCCCAGTTTCCTTTCAAAATCAGGAGGAAAAATCTGGTTTAACTCTGATCCTTTTACACACACAGTAACGTGATCACAGCCACTGCTTTGAGGGTGTGAAAATTGTGTCTGCCTTGGGGCATCTGACGTGCTCTCCTGTGGTGCGAACATGTCACATGTTCGTCTGGTTAGTGTATTAGCCGGCCCCTTGTCCACAATGGAGCGGGGGCTTGAACACGTGCCCTTTCCCACCTGTCTTTGCGAAAGGTGTAGGGTCTGTTCGCAGACGCCTCTGGGTCTGTCTTCTGGAGACAGGTCCTGAGGCACCCTGCTAGGGCTTATTGAATAGGCTAACATCCCATGAGCCATAAGGGAGGGGGATGTGGCCCCCCCCTTTATGACGGCTGACAGGCCAGAGAGGCCCGTACTGTTGACATTATTGGTGTTGGTGTTTTTTTTAATCAATAAAACAGGGATGTGCTGTTTTATGAGTTTTATTCATGTTTATGTGCAACGACATACATGATTTGATGTCACTCACAGCAGGGAGAACATGGTTTGTGCAGGCAACAGAATTATCAGCCATTTGTACTTTGCTACAAATAAAGTCTGAACAAGGTGCAAACACTCCCGTTACCACGTGGGCGGGAGGTCGTATAAAATGTAAACGTGAGCCTGGTTCATCAGGCACGTTTTTGACGAGTGTCCCGGCTCGCCGAGGAGGCCCTATGCCTGCTCGCTTGGCATGGGACAAACCTATTCTTGCTCAATGCGTGCTCGGAGCGAGGTTGGATCGGCGGCGGTCTCTGCCGAGGTTCTTCCTCACATGCTGTCCGCTTCTGCGGTGGCGCACGTGTCATCGAGCGGTGGAGAAAAGGTACCTTTTGTCTCTCCGGTAAAACCGTCAGCGTCATCCACAGGTGGCGGATCGCGATGACCACTTCCGCCATACCTCTGCCCTGAGCCACAGCAGCTGTCCCCATCATACGGAGAACGAAGTCTGTTGCTCTGCGGGCTTAATCCAGTAAGTCGGCAACAACTTGCTTATCCGAGGTTTCCTGCAGTTGTTGGAATTTTTCTGCGAGGTAAGCCTGCATCATCGCGGACGCGTTCATGGCACGTGCCGCGAGTCCTTGAGCTCTGTAGCATTTCTCGAGAAGCGACGCTGAGGCTCTACAAGCTTTGCTGGGGAGAGTCGGATTTGTTCCTGATGACTTGGGAGCTAGGTGGGATGCCAGTGTGTCCTCAATCTGAGGCGCGTTGGCTATTCCCACCTGATCCATGCCTTCCACGTCGAGAAATTGTGAGAGAGGAAGGAGCATGGGCGCTCGTGGCTGAGGCCAGGTGCGGGTCAGTTCCGTGAGGAAGTCTGGGAACACGGGCATCCTTTGCCTCGTTGCTGCCTGCTGTTTTGAATAAAAATAGTTCCCCGCCAGCCTCGTAACCTGTTGGCGAGGCGGGGGTTCCGACAAGGGGATGTTCAACGCGTCCGCCGCTCTGTGGCACTGTTCAAACAAGGCCGGGATGGAGAAGTCTGTTTCAAGGAGCACAGGTACCAGGGTCCTGGAGAGGTCCTCTCCCGGATCCTCGATTTCGAGTTCTGGTTCCTCCGCTGAAAATTCGCCCGAGGCTGAGATGGAGATCTCGTCTTCATTCATCATCCTCTCCCGGATCCTCTATTTCGAGTTCTGGTTCCTCCGCTGAAAATTCGCCCGAGGCTGAGATGGAGATCTCGTCTTCATTCATCATGCCTCTGGTGTCGAACTCGACTGTTAGGTCCACCATGGGAGCAAGCGGGTCAGGGCTGTCGCCCCATTTGACGTGTGTGCTGTCGTTTAGAGCCATGTGTTCGAGCTCCGGGGTCGGAGTGAGGGTCTCCGTGGTGTCTGGTTCCTGTGGACCAGCTGAGCTTCCCATGGCCTTAGCCACGAGGTCCACCCAATGCCGTAGCACTGCATCCATCATCTGGCTGCAGTGTGGGCAAGAATCGGGCACGTCCATAGCTTGTCTTGCATGAAATAAACCCAGGCAGACTAGACAGGCCTCATGGGTGTCCGTTGCTGCGAGAGCAAATCCACAGCCACTGGGACAGGTGCGCGAGGTTGGGCTCGCCTTCCCGTTGGTTTTCCTTTGAAGTTTTGTCTTTCACTTTCCTTTCTCCGGAGGCATGTCCGAGATAAGGCGAGTGAGACCTTCCAGAATCCTTTTTCTTCTTTGTTCAAGTGTCTCTTCCGTCGTGTCGCTTTCGTTGGCTAGCCCACTAGGATGTTAGCGGTTGTGGCGTAGTTATAATGCCGTTGAGCGAAGCAACCTGTAGTGTGAGGAGAAGAAAAAACTTTGAGGTTATAGAAATTTGCTGGACTAACTTTCGCTAGTCCAGCAGTACGCAGGGAAAAATTCTCTGTGCGCTATGTTTAGGGAGCGAGATCACCTCAGGTTGAGCGATGGAGAAATCACCAACAATCCAGATGTTGTGGAAGGACCTGAAGCAGCAGTTAATGTGAGGAAACTACCAACAATCCAGATGTTGTGGAAGGACCTGAAGCAGCAGTTAATGTGAGGAAACCACCAACAATCCAGATGTTGTGGAAGGACCTGAAGCAGCAGTTAATGTGAGGAAACCACCAACAATCCAGATGTTGTGGAAGGACCTGAAGCAGCAGTTAATGTGAGGAAACCACCAACAATCCAGATGTTGTGGAAGGACCTGAAGCAGCAGTTAATGTGAGGAAACCACCAACAATCCAGATGTTGTGGAAGGACCTGAAGCAGCAGTTAATGTGAGGAAACTACCAACAATCCAGATGTTGTGGAAGGACCTGAAGCAGCAGTTAATGTGAGGAAACCACCAACAATCCAGATGTTGTGGAAGGACCTGAAGCAGCAGTTAATGTGAGGAAACCACCAACAATCCAGATGTTGAAGCTGTTCTGTGCAGAGCATTGGGCTAACATTCCTCCAAGTCGGTGTGCAGGAGCAGCCGGTCGAAGCAGATGACTCTTGTCCTGAGTCTGGTTCTGCTAAAGGTTTCTTCCTCATGAGGGAGTTTTTCCTTTCCACTGTCGCCTTCATGCTTGCTCAAGATGAGAGTTCTGTGATGGAGTTCAATTCAAAGCAGTCTGCTCCTCAGAAAAAGTCTTAGATTATTATTTTTACATCTGAATGATTCTATTCAATGCCCTGAGATGACTTCTGTTATGAGTTATATAAATGAACTAAATTGAATTGAATTGATCAACAGTTACCAGAAACGTTTGGTTGCAGTTATTGATACACCACCAGGGGGTGGGTGGGGGCAAACTTTCACATATTTTTGCCACTCACAACAATGTAATATTAGATTATTTTCCTCAATAAATAATTGACCAAGTGTAGTATTTTAGTCTCGTTTGTTAATTGACTTCTCTTTATCTACTTTTAGGATGTGTGAAAATCTGATGATGTTTTAAGTCATATTTATGCAGAAATATAATTTAAAAAATATTGGCAGATCCCACTCATCCTCTACACACTCAGTTCAATCATATGGCCTACTTAGGTGTAGAACGAACAGATTAAAAAACTCCTTCATCCTCTCACTTATTGGATTTTTAAACAAAAACTAGGATTAAAGACTTATCTCCTTTTTTTTAACGTATTTTTATCTTGGAATCTTAACTTCATGATTTTAAGGATGCACTGTTTGCTTTTTTATGCTGTACCTTTTCAGTAATGTTTTATGTATTTTGTTTTGATGGTACTTTTTATTCTGTTTTATCGCTGTATGAATGTGCTGGCTGTCTCACCACCACTACCTGCTGTAGATGAATTGCCCCTTGGGGACCTAATAAAGTTGAACTTGAACTTGAAATATAGAAAATTCTAAAGGCTTCACAAACTTTCAAGTGCCACTTTAGCCTAGCCCATTTGGTACCAACAACCATGCCTAATTCAAAGTCACTTAAAGCCACTTGTCTCCCATCCTGATGCCTGGTTTGAAGTTTAGCAAGTCCTCTTCAACACATCTTATTTTGGATTTTCCCTTTTCAGAGGTCACCACAGTGAGTCTTCCTCCTCCATCTCACGTTGTCTTCTGCATCCTCTGTCCTCACTCCATCTACCTCCATGTCCTCTCCAACTTCATCCATACTGTATCTTCTATTTGGCCTTCCTCTTTGTCTTTTTCCTGGCAGCTGCATTTCTAACATCCTTCTACCAATATACCCACTGTCCCTCCTCTGGACATGTCCAAACCATCTCAGTGTGTCCTCTCTAACTTTATCTCCCAGTTGTTCAACATGTGCTGTACCTCTGATGATCTCATTCCTGATCTTATCCATCCTTGTCACTCCTAAGGAGAACCTCAGCATCTTCATTTCTGCTACTTCCAGTTCTTTCTCCTGTCTTTTTGTCCATGTCTCTGTCTCCAGACCATACAACATAGCTGGTCTCACCACTGTCTTGTAAACTTTTCCTTTGACCTTTGCTGACACCTTTTTGTCACAAATCACTCCTGAAACTTTTCTCCATCCACTCCATCCTGCCTGGACTCTCTTCTTCACCTCTTTACCACATTCCCCATTTTCCTGGACAGTGGACCCCAAGTACTTGAAGTCCTGCACCTTTGTGACCTCTGACCCTTGTAGCCTCACTGTTCCACTGGCCTCCCTCTCATTCACACACATGTACTCTGTCTTACTACGACTGACTTTCATTCCTCTTCTTTCAAGAGCATACCTCCACCTCTCCAA
This sequence comes from Garcialebias charrua, assembly GCA_038048925.1. Lineage (NCBI taxonomy): Eukaryota > Metazoa > Chordata > Actinopteri > Cyprinodontiformes > Rivulidae > Garcialebias > Garcialebias charrua. The sequence goes on along the minus strand of JBBPBX010008467.1, from coordinate 1,087 downwards.
GTTCTCTTCCACCTGTTCCCTGTTCTCACCACATATCACAATGTCATCTGCAAACATCATAGTCCATGGGGATTCCTGCCTGACCTCATCTGTTAGTCGGTCCATCACCAGAGCAAACAAGAAGGGGCTCAGAGCCGATCCTTGATGCAATCCCACCTCCACCTTGAAGCTATCTGTCACTCCTACAGCACATCTCACCACTGTCCTGCTGTCTTCATACATGTCCTGTACCAGTCTAACATACTTTTCTGCCACTCCAGATTTCCTCATGCAATACCACACCTCCTCTCTTGGCACCCTGTCATATGCTTTTTCTAAATCCACAAACACACAATGGAGTTCTTTCTGACCCTCTCTGTACTTCTCCATCAACATTCTCAAAGCAAAGATGAATCTGTGGTGCTCTTTCTTGGCATGAAACCATACTGCTGCTCACAGATAGTCACCTCTTGTCTAAGTCTTGCTTCTACAACTCTCTCCCAGATCTTCATTGTGTGGCTCATCAACTTAATTCCCCTGTAGTTGCTACAACTCTGTACATCACCCTTGTTCTTAAAAATGGTCACCAGCACACTTCTTCTCCATTCATCAGGCATTTTCTCACCCTCAAATGTGCCATTGAATATTTGAGTCAAAAACCTCACTGCCACCTCTCCAAGACATTTCCAAACCTCCACTGTATGTCATCAGGTCCTACTGCCTTCCCTTCATTCTTTTCAGAGCTTTCCAAACTTCACCCTCACTAATCTTTCCCACTTCCTGGTCCACAGTTTCTATGACCTCTACTCTTCTTTCTCTTTCATTCTATTCATTCAGTATCCCTTCAAAGTACTCCTTCCATCTTCCCGTCACACTCACCTCACTTGTTTGAACCTTACTGTTCCTATGTTTAACATGTTTAACCTGTTGCACATTCTTTCCAGGCTGATCACTCTGTCTTGCCAATTGGCACAAGTCCTCCTCACCCTCTTTAGTGTCCAGTCTCCCATACAACTCATCATAGAGCTTACGACTCGAGCCACAGGCTAAGCTGGCTAGCCGACCTGAAGCCGCCGCGACCAGAGAGGGCTGAACGCCGCACGGACTG
>JBBPBX010008466.1:38865-62448 GCA_038048925.1 Garcialebias charrua | reverse complement strand
TGTGAGCACTTGTTAGATGGTATAAAGCCCATCTTAAACATTCGCTGACCTGTATAATGTACTCTATAGAGAACCTTATATTGTATTAATTGTAAATTGGAGATTCTAGTCAATTTAAAAGTATTTGAACATACTTGAGACCAAATTTTTTGTTCAAAGTTGATTGATAAATCTGACTCCCATTTTTCAACAGGTAGTGCTATCGAGTCATCGATTCTAGACAATTTTTTGTATATTTTAGATAATAATTTGGGTGGTTGAAAATTAATAAACTCTAACACACATGTTGGTGTTTCCAACACTGTTTTATTAAGCTTAAATTTCTTTTTTACAATTGACTTAATTTGTTGGTATTGTAGGAAATATTTATTATCAATGCCATATTGTATTATTAATTTATTAAATGGAATAAAGTCTATACCCTCAAATATGTGATCCAGACATTCAATACCTTTCATTCTCCAACCTGAGAAATTTAACATACTATTTTCTTGTTGAATGTCAGGATTGTTCCAGAGAGGTGTATGTCTGCATGGGAGTAGTGAAGACTTTGTCATTTTCAGATACTCCCACCATGCTGTCAGAGATGAGCAAATATTGATGCTCTTAAAGCAGACATGTCTTTTTAAATCTGTACTGATAAATGGTAGATCTGAAATCCTAATATTATTACATAAAGTTTGTTCTATATCTATCCAAGTTTCATCTAGTGCGTTCGGTTTTAACCACTTTGATATATATTGTAACCTGTTGGCTAAATAGTAGTAATAAAAGTTTGGAAGTTCTAATCCTCCGGTATCTTTAGATTTCTGTAATGTTTTTAAACTAATACGTGGAGTTTTATTTTTCCAAAGGAATTTAGATATAGAAGAGTCCAGGGACTTAAACCATTCAGTTGAAGGTTTATTTGGAATCATTGAGAATAAATAATTTATTCTCGGCAGCACCATCATTTTTACTGAGGCAACTCTTCCCATAAGTGATATGGGTAGAGATCTCCATCTAGTAAGATCGTCTTCAATCTTCTTTAATAATGGGATATGATTTAATTTTATTAAATCCTCCAATTTAGGAGAGATATTAACACCTAAATATTTAATGTTACCTGATTGTAGTCTTTCATTAAGAGAATTATTAAACACGCAATTTATTGGAAGAACTGTAGATTTTGTCCAGTTTATAGAATAATCAGAAACTTTTGAAAATGAGTTTATTAATTTAATAACATTTGATATTGAGTTTCCTGAGTTCTCAAGAAAAAGCAAAACATCGTCAGCATAAAGACTAATTTTATGTTCTATGTTTCTACCCTTTATGCCTTTAATATCAACACTTTGCCTTATTGCTGCTGCTAAGGGTTCAATAAAAATAGCAAATAATGCTGGTGAAAGTGGGCAACCTTGCCTGGTGCCCCTCTGTAAACAGAAGCTTGAAGATAATTGATTATTTGTCCTGACGCACGCTGTTGGTGAACTATATAATATTTTTAACCAGTTAATGAAGTAATTCCCAAATCCAAATTTATTTAAGGTAGCAAATAAGAAATTCCAATTTACTCTATCGAATGCTTTTTCAGCATCTAAAGAAAAAATAGCTGTTTCAATATTTTTAAAATACGAATATTCTATTACATTATATAATCTTCGTGTATTTGTGTTTGAATGTCTTCCTTTTATAAATCCGGTTCGGTCTGGATGTATAATAAGTTGAATTAGGCTGAAAGATTGATGAGCCCATTTAACTGGCCATAACTATAATAAAAAAACAGTACTTTACAGGTACAGTACAAAACAGATAAATAAAAATATAATTGCTTACTTTGAGCTGATCAAGCTTGTCTCTCTGTTAGCACGTCCGAGCACGTCGGAGCTCCGTACCTTTTGCTGCTCCTGCTGTTTAGAGGAAGGCCTGTTAGCTTGTTAAGTCCATACATTTGAAGCCATAAAAAGAGTTTACTTTAATAAACTTACCGAAAGCCGTTTCTCCGCGGTGTTCGTTCATCCAAAACAAGCTGACCGCGTTAGCTGTTGTTAGCCGCCGCCATAGACCTGCACTCGTTAGCTCCATGCTAACGAGTCCATTCATCCAAAAAAGGCTGTCGGAGCTGCTTCTCCACGTTAGCTGGGTGTTCATCCGACATCTCTAGGCTGCTAAGCGGACATCGAGACGAGCTCCCGGCCGCCGCGCGTCGGTTCGGTTCTGGTGGACCGCGTTACTGTTGTTAGCCGCCGCCATAGACCTGCACTCGTTAGCTCCGTGCTAACGAGTCCATCCATCCAAAAAAGGCTGTCGGAGCTGCTTCTCCACGTTAGCTGGGTGTCCATCCGACATCTTAGGCTGCTAGGCGGACATTGAGGCGAGCTCCCGGCCGTCGGTTCGGTTTGGTGTCTCTGGGTCCGCTTAGCATTTAGCGTTGAAGAGTGTAACCGTTCGCAAGAGTGGGCTAGCCACTGTCACCAATCGAGCGCCGGTAAACGTCTCTGGACCCCAAGCGTTGTTGCCAGGTTGCCAAACCCAGCAGTTATTTTATCGGACTTTTGTTATCGGAAGAGAAACCGATACCGATATGTAGAGATTTTACATTTTTATGCCAATATCGGTCCGATAATATCGGTAGGCCGATATTATTGGACATCCCTACTTTTTACCAAATTCATGCACCTTACCTCGCATGTCTCAACAAGACTGGGCTCTTGAACAACAGAGGGATCCGGCAATAAGCAGAGTCATTTCCATCTTAAAAGGTGGGAGGCGTTTATCGTACAGACAGCGACAGCAAGAGAACAGAGAAGTACAACTGATGTTACGCCTCTGGGATCAACTAACACTGAGAGAGGGGGTTCTCTACAGAAAACGTGTAATCAATAGAGAACCATCTTTTCAACTGGTTCTACCCAAAAGTTTCAGGGAGGTTGCTCTGGAGGCTCTACATGATGCTGTTGGACACATGGGGGTTGACCGTACCACAGACTTGGTACGTGCCCAATTCTTCTGGCCACACATGTTGGAGCAAATTGTAAACAAGTTGCAGACCTGCGAAAGATGCATACGACGAAAGGCAAAAGCTGGATGGAGTGCCCCTCTGGTAAATATCCAGACTAGCAGACCACTTGAGTTGGTTTGTATGGATTATTTATCGTTGGAACCTGATAGCAAAGGAACCAAAAATATCCTAGTCATAACTGACCATTTCACCAAGTATTCGGTGGCAGTACCGACACCTGACCAAAAGGCAAAAACAGTAGCCAAGGCTCTGTGGAACAATTTCTTCATCCATTATGGGTTCCCTGAGCGGCTACATAATGATCAGGGTCGTGATTTTGAATCCAATCTAATCAAAAAACTTTGCACAATGCTTGGAATCAAGAAAACGCGTACGCCATACCATCCACGTGGAAACCCTGTGGAGAGGTTTAACAGAATGTAATAGATTAATAATAGTAATAAATGTAGAGTAAGGTATTTAAACACTTACTGATTTACTATTATTGTAGATGCGCAGTTTATGAGCAGAGTTTAATCTTGCACAAACTGCCACCAAAGAGCGAGTTCTTCCTTTTTCCGATACTAAGTTGTTTTTACTGTGATTAGACAAGAAATGTAATTTCACGCTTAGACTTCAATTTATGTTGGTCTACCAAAAAAATAGACCTTTTATTGAAACTATCACAAAAATTACATTAAAACATTTGTATCGATATTAGCTCTGATTTAATAACTACGTTGACAAGAATTCAAATTAAAACAAACAGACAATTAGGAAATTAACTGTTGGCACATTTACTTGACAGATTAAATACTTATGAAAAATAAGAAATAGGAGGAAGAAGATGAAAGCTAAGTTAACTGAAATTAATTATTTGAAATAACCAGAGTGGCACCTTTCCCATACGGATCAGGCTGAGCCTCCGACACGTGCAGCATACAGACAACGCCTCTTTACCTGGTGACGAGACGTCTTGCGAGGTGAGGACTGAGAAGTCTGTGGACACTAACGGACTGTGTGGTCCAGTGAGCGTCCAGAGGACTTCGTGCGTGTATGACTGGGTCAGACGAGCGGGAGCACGCATTCACCGGCAGAAACAGGCCCCAATCGCACTGGTTGGACTTTCAAAGTAAAACTTCAGAAAACAAATTCTTTCAGAAAATGAATGTTGAGGCACAGCAAGGCTTTGCTGCGACTCTCAGCTGAGACGTGGGTCGAGTTGGCACAATGACCGGGCCGTCTATCAGCTTTCTCCAGGGAAGAGAGAACAGTTGCAACTTAGTTCTCCTCCAAAAACTAAAAACAAAATCCAGGAAGTGCCCTTTAAGAAGGGGGTGTGACTTAGTCACATACTTCCTGCTGATTGGTTGACTTTGCAAGTGAGTGAGTTTGAGTGACAGATGATAGGGTAGACAATACACAGAACACATACGTGAGAAGATGCAGGTGCATGTGCACAAGTTAGTACTTTGTTTTGAGAACTGATTCATTGTTTTTAGAAAGGACGGGAGACCGAAAGCAAGCTATGTCTAGCACTTTTCCTTTGAAACAAAAACAGTTCAAAGAAATACGAAGGATTGTTCCTTCAACTTTAAACACTTATTCTGCACAGAGAACACAGTTCAAAGCATGATCATTCTGAGATGTTCTCTTAACTTCGTCATATTTAAAATATACCAGTTTAGTAAAATCATCATTGAAATTACAAAAATACTGTTTGATCAATTCTGAATTAACACACATTAAAGAGAAAGTTCAATCTGATTAATTAGTGTCCATTAATTCATAATAATTGTTAAAATATATAAGTGTCCATCTGTCTCCTTGAGGTTCAAGCAAGTGTAACACTGAGTGATTCAGAGAGGTGTACTTGAAGGTCAAGACAGAAATATCAGAGGCTAGGTGTATCACTACAGTCCCCCTTTTTGGAAGTCATCGCCTGTCCTTGGGGATGAGTTCCAACACGAAAGGATACCACCGAATGTCTCTGACCTCTATGTAATCCAGCAAGTGGAAAAAAAAAAAATCAAAAAGAAAGTTCAAAAATATATTCCCATAATGTTTTTGGAAATTCCATACTGTTCGTAGGTAATCCCTTTGCGGTAAGCTTTCAATCCTTTGGAAAACATAGTCTGTTAACCCATGGGAAACTGAGTCTGTGATCCCTTGGAAAACAAAGTCTTATAATCCACAACGGTAAATCCACAACGATGGGGGTTATTGATTTCATCAGCAAGAATGGAATTTAATCAGCATGTAGAGGGGATCCCTCGATTGAAGCAGAGGAGGCGTCCTTGGATGAAGGTTGAAGACCAACGTTGGATCTGCAGGTCCCCACATCGAAGGTTGCAGGCTGGACGGCTTCCAGTCGGTGCCACCCTGATTCAATGTGTCATGCAATTATGTGGTTTTAGGTGGGCTTATGATTGGGATTCTACATTAGGCCTACCTATATGCACCTGGTATGTAAGCTATCATGGATTAGATCAGCTAAAATTACCAATTAAGGGGTGGATCAATGCTGTAGAAATCAGAAATAGGGATCTATACCTATAGAAATGTGGAGGGCTTCTGTAACGAAGGCCTCTTCTTTCAAACTATTCCTCCATTCATTATTTAGTTTAGGTTAAACTAAAATAAAAAATGAAACTAGTTTGGTCTAAATGTCTGTTGTCTTTTAGACGAACGACGCAAGATTTGGTAATCCCTAAAAATTTTGAAGTCTATGGCGAGACTCATCAAAATGAATAGATCTAGAATAGAAACGATCGCATCGGTTCTACCTAAATGATTGGGAGATCAGTGTAGATTATAGTACCTTAAGTAGTATTAATCTACTATGACTCATCAAAGATTGAGATCTTTAACAAAATGAACAGCATGTTGGCATAGTTAAAATCCATTTAAGTCTTCAACTTATCAACAATCAAAACCTCTTTTGGCTGGGAGTGTTCAGAAAACAACAACTTCAATAACACAAAAGTAGCAATTAAGCAACTAAAAACAACGTTTCACTACGTCAAACTCACTCTGGTCGTCAGATTCCACGTCACACACAAGAAAAACAGTTCTTAGCTTTATAACCGATGTCAATTAAATCCTGCAGATTTAAACGGTTGTTAAGGTTAGTTTTTGTTGTGGGTTTTATGCTTAGCGTTTCTAAGTTCTAGTTGGAACGGTTTCTTTTCGCAACTAGAATAGTTTAAACTGTTTAAGCTTATTTACTATCCTGTGCTTGGACGACCTTCTTTTCCCATGAAGTCTGTGAGTTTGCGAGATCTTTGTCGTTTGTGGGGTTATTGAAATCTTTGTCCTTGACATGGGCATGACCTAACATCACCCCCCTGTGGTCATGAGGGACCACGCGCACGGGTGTGGACGTCCGTCCATGGGCACGAGTTAGGATGCCATTGTTTAGTTTAAGCTGTTCGCGCAGTTTATTGGGCACCTTGTGCAGGAACCTTATAGGTTTCGGCCAACGTACCTCTGTACGTTTACCTCTTTCTGCGTAATGCAGGTGTGTCACAACTGTCGGCGCCGTCGCAGGCGTGTCTCTGTCGTTGTGAAGTATGTCTTCCCACTTCATGAATGAAGAGGTGCTCTTTGAGTCTGTAAGAACTATGTCATCTCTGAGTAGTTCTAAATTCAAATGCTCTTGAACCAAGGTTTCATTGAACGCTTGGCTGATAACTGAATTACCTGTCCCAGAGGACAGCACAGCGTTCTCGGTGCGTGATCCTTGGACCTCTACACCGTCCTCTACCCGTGGTAGGAAGTGTGAGTCTGCCCCCCTTTTGTTTAAGGAGGGGTCCTCAAAATCTGTAACAATGGAGCCCAAGTGACTGTCAGAGTGTTGTAGACTGTCACCTTGTGGGCTCAGATGTCCTTGAACCAAGACGTCACTGAAAGCTTGGCTGTATGCCGAATTACCTGTCCCACAGGACAGTACAGCGTCATCGGTGTGGGACTCTTGGATCTCCACACCTTCATCTACCTGTGGTAGGAAGTGGTCAGGGAGTGCTGAAGGTGTCAGCTCGCAGAGGAGGTCCTCGTGATGGGCCAGAGTCTGGTCCACCTGTTGAGTCTCCTCTGTCTCACCTGTAGTTGAAGGTTCACCTACCGGTTCTGTGGTCTCGGTTGGGGAATCCCATGTGACCTCAGCGGTACCTGTTGTTAGACAGTCAGTGTCCTGACCTTGAGGAGGTACCACGATTGGCAGTGGACTGCTCACTGTGGCCCACATTGTCTGATTGCCATAATTTATAATCGCTTCAAAGCGATTTACAAAATCTTGGCCAACCACAAATGGAGCCCGGAGTGAGTCAAGTTCAGACACATATACCGGGTGGTATAGTGACATCTCGCCAATCTGCAAGTGAACCATGGCTATTAGGGTCGTACTCGTCTTTGCGAGGCCTTGTAGCTCACCATAAGTGTATTTCACAAAGGGTATTTGCCTGCCAACATCGTTAGCGGCGGTCCTCAGCTCCTCAAACAGTTCGGCTGACATGGTAGACACGTCTGAGCCGCTAACCAGGAGCGCTTCTTGCTCTAGGACCCCTTCCAATGTGAGTGGGAGGTAAGCTCTCTTAGCTTTACCCCTTCTTACAAAGTGACACAGAAACCGTTCAGGTTTTTCCACACGTGTCTGTGTACGTGTGACTCTGTCTGTGTAATCGTCGTTGCTGTCAGCATCATGATGGCTGTCTGCCTCATGACCTTCAGGATGTGGACTTTCAGGACGCTGATCATCAGCAATTTGATTGCTGTCAGCATTTATGTCAATGTTGACGTTGTTGTTGTCAACTGTGTGCACTGAGTTGCTGCAAAAGGCAGTGCTGCGCGTCGCCTCATTAGGATGAACAACGTCGTTTGTGTTATCCTCAAGGACAACGTCATACGATGTGTCAGCTTGGTCAACCACTGTAACATTCAAATCATTTGACAAACAACTCACAACCTCAGTCACGTTCTCGCGCGGAGGCGCCGCTCCCATAATCTGGAGCTTGTGTGACTCTTTGCACGTCTCGAACTGTGCAGTTCGAGGGGCAGGGGCAGGAGGGCCGCCTCTCGTGGGTACATGTCGGGACAGACCACTTTTCAAAGGGTCACGGTTCCCAGACATCAACATCTCTCGAAGTTCACCCACAGTGAGATCCATGAGAGAACTCTTTTGGTTCGATCCGGACCATCTGGGTTCATCTGGAGGGCGAACACCTACCTTGTGTGGTTCTCTGCTCCTCTCAAGGTTTTCAACCTGAGGGGCAGGGGCAGAAGAACCTCCTGTGAACCGATCTGAGTCACTGGTCCAGCTGGAACTGATCTGTTGTTTGTTATCATGAAAAACCTGTGACCTCTCGCACATTGAAGGAGAGGGAACCTCTACTACTTCCTGCGAGTGGGATGTGACCTTTTGACCTGTACAACCCTCTGATGGTATCCTAGGTTGTATTTCGGCCTCAAAAACTGACGCAGCATATTGTCTTATCACTTCCATGGAATCTTTTTTGCAATCAACCTTGAAATGAACACATTTCATTTGAAAAGGCATAAGATTCATAATGAAAAGACGTTTAAACTCCATATTTTCCTCTAATCCAGGAATAGTTTTTCCCCCGGAGTAGACCGAGATTAGCCTGTCGTAGAATGACAGGGGATTTTCCCACTTATCCTGATGGACGTTCCTAGCAGCTAAGTAATTAGCATACGATGAGGCAGATTCCCCCAAAATGCGGGGAGCACGGGCAGGAATCCCAAGGCCCCCATCCATCCATCTAGGATAGATAGGAGAGGAGCCCCCCTCAGGTGGTTCACCTGTTTGAACGTCCATCTGTGTACTGATGTTCTGTGAAAAATCAAATAAAGTGGGTCTCATATCGCAGCTTGCAAATATGCAAAGTGTATGAGCTGCTCAGAAAACATCCAAGATGTTAAATGAAATAAAAGTCAGTGATGTTTAGTAATTTGTCGACCTGTGACAAGGTCAAACAAAAACGGCTGTCGTTTTGAGATTTTTTGTGAAAAACCAAGACAAAAGAAGCCTCATGTGTGATATTTTAAACTTGCAGTTTAAAATAAAAATAAAAACAGACAGTTTGTTTTTCACAGAATCAATGATAAAAGTGTCAAATTTTATCAACAACAGACATGTCTGTATTAAATCTGTGTAACTGTTCTGCCATCAACATTTGATTATATGTGAAAATCAAATTAAAGTGTGCTGTGAGTACAATATTCTCAAAATGTTTCCCGTTTAAAACAGGAACAGTTACCATGTACACATTACAGGAAGACTGCGTCTTCTAATGTAACCAGCAGGGGTCACAGCGCTGGAAGTGAGTTTATCACAGCGACTGTAATTTCTCTATCTGACCGCTATAGAGGCGCTGTTATCACCAGTGAGCGCAGCCGTAGCTTTCAGCCCACACAGACATCCAACACGGATGAAAAGCATCAATCAGACAGATCTAAAGCGTAACGTGATAAGCTCTAGAACCCAGGCTCACAAAACGAAATCATGTGAGCAAAATCGGTTGAACTGTGAAACCCTTTAAACTGCGTTTAAAGAAATAAGGTCGGTCCTCATAAAACCGGCAAAATCGGTGTCACGTGACCTGGTCACATGGCGATCGGCAGTTTTTCAGAGCAACCGGCTCAATCCACCCATTAAAATCTCAAAAACACCGCGATTAAACAGTCTTTTTAATGACAGTAATGGACAAACAAGCACGGAAACTCGTCTGAGATAAGCTGTGAAGTGAAAGTTGACGAGGAGCGGGGCTTCAAACCCACTGCGCAAGCGTCAACACTCACAGCGAAATCGACCAATCACAGCGAAGACAGAACTGTAGTTCTAAAACCCAAGTGTTCATGGGAAATTGTGTCTTCCAAACCCAACGCCGCCCACAGGCGACGTGCCGTTCGAGCGGTGCGTTCACGGACCTGCGGTCTTTTGAACGCTAGCGAGGAACGGACTTTTTAACGTTCTAAAACAGTCACAAACATCGCAAAACACCGCGGTTAAGCCAGTCTTCGACGATATCACGTGCATAGAACTCAAACAACACAAATAAACTGTTAGAAATGTGTGCAAAAATGAATCTGACAACCAGAGTCTACAGAAACCAACGTTTTTGAACGCGACACACAATGGACCAATCACAGCGTTTTAAGCAGCCATCTTGTCTCTCGGTACCGTTAGCTTAGCTCGACCCAAGGTTCTAGACACTTCTTTCACAAAATAAACGTATCTTTACACCGCAGAAAATACTGTCAATGAGCTCAAACACAACCACGCTAGCTCTCACGCCCCCAGGGGAGGCAGCACTCTAACTGTGTACAACAGCGGACTTTACGTCAAACGGAACCGGAACTCGGTCCAAAGCGAAGCGGATTTTTCCCGAACCTCGGCAAACACGTTGTAACAGATTAGGTAAAATGGAGCAGCAAATGTGTGAACAGACCTTCAACAGCAAACCGCAGATGTAATAGAATGAAGCAGTGGTGACACGGCGGTCACAAAATGAACAATGCATGCAGCGTGCGACACGTAATGAAACGTCTCACAAAAACAAACAAACATTCATCCGCAGCTCCAAACATACGTCGGAATGTGAAAGAAAAATAATTCTTAACGGGAAAATAATCCAGACAATGCCACAATTAGCAACTCCCGGACACTCACCAGCCAAAACTATTCAAAAGCCCAAAACCAGGATGCAAACTAATGCCAACAAACTCCGTAACATCAAGCTACACCAAACAACTTAATAAACGTTCCAGGAACTCGTACGGGCCACCAATTGTAATTGATTAATAATGATGTATAGTAAGGTATTTAAACACTTACTGCGCCACCATTATTGGATGCGCAGTTTAGCAGACTTTAATCTTGCACAAACTGCCACCAAAGTGCGAGTTCTTCCTTTTTCCGATACTAAGTTGTTTTTACTGTGATTAGACAAGAAATGTAATTTCACGCTTAGACTTCAATTTATATTGGTCTACCAAAAATATAGACCTTTTATTGAAACTATCACAAGAATTACATTAAACATTTGTATCGATATTAGCTCTGATTTAATAACTACGTTGACAAGAATTCAAATTAAAACAAACAGACAGTTGGACCTTTCTGTTGGCACATTACTTAAAGTTTACCATGATGAAAACAAACATATTAATAGCTTATGAAAAATAAGAAATAGGAGGAAGGAGTTCTGGAGCTAAGTTAACCAAAGTTGTTTACTTTGAACCAACCAGGGTGGCAAGCTTTCCCATACGGATCAGGCTGAGCCTCCAACACGTGCAGCATACAAGCAAAGCCTCTTTACCTGGTGACGAGACGTCTTGCGAGGTGAGGACTGAGAAGTTTGTGGACACTAACGGACTGTGTGGTCCAGTGAGCGTCCAGATGACTTCGAGCGTGTATGACTGGGTCAGACGAGCGGGAGCACGCTTTCACCGGCAGAAACAGACTCCAATCGCACTGGTTGAACTTTCAAAATAAAACTTTAGAAAACAAATTCTTCCAGAAATGAGTGACGAGTTACAGTAAGCTTTACTGTAACTCCAGCTGGGACGTGGGTCGTTGACACATGACCGGGGCGTCTCCAGCTTTTCCCAAAGGGGAGAAACCAGTTGGCAGTTCGTTCTCCTCCAAAAACTAAAGGCAACTCCGTGAGTGCTGAGAACTGAGTCCCAGCACGGAGACAAAACAAAAGGCAGGTGTGAAAACAGAGCACTCTCTGTTTAAGCACAGATGAATTGTTTTTAGAACGGACGGGAGACCGAAGATTAAGTTATGTCTAGAACTTCTCTTTCGTTCCAAAAACAGTTCAAACAAATAGACGGATTGTTCCTTCAACTTTCGACACTTATTTTGCCTAGAGCAGACAGTTCAAAACATGATCATTCTGAGATGTTCTCTTAACTTTGTCATATTTAAAATATACCAGTTTAGTAAAATCATCATTGAAATGACAAAAATACTGTTTGATCAATTCTGAATTAACACACATTAAAGAGAAAGTTCAATCTGATTAATTAGTGTCCATTAATTCATAATAATTGTTAAAATATATAAGTGTCCATCTGTCTCCTTGAGGTTCAAGCAAGTGTAACACTGAGTGATTCAGAGAGGTGTAGAGAGGTGTACTTGAAGGTCAAGACAGAAATATCAGAGGCTAGGTGTATCACTACACCACCTTTAACCTCAGTTCCCACACTTGGTCTGAATATCATTCAAACAAAACAAAGTGATCCTCAACCCGGAGTCAGTAAGATATCAAATCCTTCTATTCACTTTCCCGCGAGACCTTCCCAGCGCGAGCTGGCATCCTGCCAGATTTAACGTGACTATTTACTTGCAACTACTGCACAGAAACCGCCCTACAGTGATATGTGCTGTTCACATAAGAGGTAAACATCTTACATCGTAGTTGTGATGTGTTTTCACCATGTACTGACCTGAAGAATAATAAAATTAGGAGTCAAAGATGACGACCATTGTTTTGCCGTTTAGCTCCAGAAAGCATGTGAAGTCCGTCCCCAAAACCAACCTGGAAGCAACGCACCCCGCCAAAACAAAGGTTCCGCTTCGTCATCACCGCTCCTCAGAAAAACACTATAAAAATGCAGGCATATTAAATTGCCGAACCGCAAACAAAATATAACATATATTTGAAAATAGGATCCCCTGCACATGGAAATACTTTACATTCATAAGAAAACCAAATATTGTGGTGACATTTTCAGGTGCACCACAATATGAAAGTCCATCCATCCATCCATACATTTTCGTCCGCTTATCCGGGGTCGGGTCGCGGGGGTAGCAGCCTAAGTAGGGAGGCCCAGACTTCCCTCTCCCCAGCCACTTGGAGCAGCTCCTCTGGGGGAATCCCAAGGCGTTCCCAGGCCAGCCGAGAAACATAGTCCCTCCAGCGTGTCCTGGGTCTTCCTCTGGGTCTCCTCCCGGTGGGACATGCCCGGAACACCTCACCAGGGAGGCGTCCAGGAGGCATCCTAACCAGATGCCCGAGCCACCTCAACTGGCTCCTCTCGATGTGGAGAAGCAGCGGCTCTACTCCGAGTCCCTCCCGGATGACTGAGCTTCTCACCCTATCTCTAAGGGAGAGTCCAGACACCCTGCGGAGAAAACTCATTTCAGCCGCTTGTATCCGAGATCTCGTTCTTTCGGTCACAACCCAAAGCTCATGACCATAGATGAGGGTGGGAACGTAGATCGATCGGTAAATTGATATTAATATGAAAGTAGCAAAGGTAATTACTCTTTTTAAAAATGGTGATAAATGTGTATTCAATAATTATAGGCCAATATCCTTGTTACCACAGTTCTCAAAAATTCTAGAAAAACTATTTGTGACCAGATTGGATCAATTTATTGATAAACAAAATATTTTAAGTAGCAGTCAGTATGGGTTTAGAGGAAAAAACTCTACATCAATGGCTCTCATGGATTTAATGGAACAAATAACTAATGCTGTCGATCATAAACAGTACTGTGTTAGTGTTTTTGTTGATCTAAAAAAAGCATTTGATACCATTGACCACACCATTCTCCTTGAAAAACTAAATAAATATGGTATTAGAGGACCAGCATTACAGTGGGTATCTAGCTATTTGAAAGATAGGAAACAGTTTGTGCAAATAAATGATGTTAGATCTGACCTCCGTGATATCACTTGTGGAGTTCCTCAGGGCTCTGTGCTTGGACCAAAGTTATTTATTTTATATGTGAATGACTTGGTAAATGTGTCAGGACTTCTTAAATGTGTTCTTTTTGCCGATGACACCACATTTTTCTGTTCGGGTAAAGACATAAAACAGATTTTGGATATGATGAAAACAGAATTTATAAAAATACAAACTTGGTTTAAATTAAACAAATTATCTTTGAATTTAGATAAAACTAATTACATGATATTCAGTAACAAAAAGAGAATTGTTGACGATCCATTTGAAATTGAAGATGTGATCTGTAAAGTGAGTGAAGTGAAGTTTCTGGGTGTTATCATTGATGACAAACTGACATGGAAACATCATGTAAATTCCATTAAAACAAAAATAGCTAGATCAATTGCAGTACTGTATAAAGTCAGGGATTTTTTAATTGATAAAGCTCTGTATATGTTGTATAACACAATCATTGTTCCACATTTAATCTATTGTATTGAGGTTTGGGGAAAAGCGTGCAAAACAATTACAAAGCCTGTTTTTATTTTACAAAAGAGAGCTGTAAGAGTAATCACCAGAAAACATTTCAGTCACCCATCAAACACCTTGTTTCTTCAGCTAAATTTATTGAAATTCCAGGAATTGGTAGAATATAGTATTTTATCAGTTATGTATCATAATAACACATTACCTTTAAATATCCAAAGAAATTTTATAAAAAGACAAAGTTATTACAATCTCAAAGGGACAGAGATATTCATCAAACCACAATTCAGGTCTACCTCAATTCAGGGAGTTGGATTGTGGAATGTTCTGGAGAGTGATGTTAAAAATGCAAAATCAATGTATACATTTAAGAAAAAGGTCAAAAAGGACTTGCTCAAAAACTATATATGATGTAGCTTAGTGTGTTTGTGTATTACAGTTAGAAAAATTAAGTAGAGTTATTCATTTTGTGATGTAGTTTGAAGGTTATCATTGTTTGAACAAATTGTGAAATAAGGGGCAGATATAATAAGATTTCATCTTCTTTCTGCTCCTTTCATTTTATCCTACTTGTATTCTTGTATCTGATGAAACTGTTTTGTATTGTTCTTTTAAAATGAATAAATAAACTTTAAATCAAATCAAATATCTTAATGGTGTTCCTATTGATCTAAAAAAGTTAAGTCTGATCCTCTGGACATAAAAAAAAAAAAATTGTAGAAACATTTCGTTTTTCGTCCAAAAGACTTCCTCAGTCTGAGCTGCTGTATTCAGCTCAGTCTTATAAATAGCACCCTCTCACAGTGGATCAACCAGTTGGCTGATGACAGCCAAAACCAGCTGCTCACATGATCAAGGAGGACCATCAGCCTAACGATGGATCATTAGCACCCTGATGGTTGTTTGCTATTCACAGAGGGCTGAGTGATACTAGCAATAACAGCATTGTAAGAGGGGGACAGTTGAACCCAGAGGCCTCCACCTCTGTTTAATGATGGACGGTTTCTTTTCACAAAGATGGCCTCCTTTACTCCTCTCTCAAACCATCGTTCCTCTCTATCAAGGATGTGAACATCTTCATCCCTGAAAGAGTGACCGCTGGCCTGGAGATGAGTGTAGACCTGCAGAGTCCTGACCTGATGATGTTGATCTTCTGTGCTGGGCCATCCTTTTGGCCAGTGGCTGTTTAGTTTCCCCGATATAAGACTGATCACAGCCCTCCTGACACTGAACAGCATACACAATATTACTCTGTTTGTGCCGGGGGACTGGATCTTTGGGATGAACCAGTCTTTGTCGTAATGTATTTTGGGGTTTAAAAGCCACTGGGACGTTGTGTTTAGAAAATAAACGTCTCAGTTTCTCTGAAACTCCTGCAACATACGGAATGACCACTGGTCTGGGTCTGGGTTCCTTCTTTTCACCTGATGGCTGGCTGGAGTCCTGTTTGGATTTCTTCTCTGCTTTCAGGAAGGCCCAGTTAGGATATCCACATTTCTCTAGAGCCGTTGTCTGCTCTGTGATACAGAGTCCTGATGACTCCTAACTTGTGCTCCAAAGGGTGATGGGAGTCAAACTGTAAATACTGGTCTTTGTGGGTGGGTTTGCAGTACACCTCAGTTGGCAAATATCCTCTATCAGAAACTGAGACCTCACAGTCCAAGAAAGCCAGCCTGCCATTTTTTACATCTTCTCGTGTGAACTTGATGTGTTCCTATTGAGTTTGTCGATTCTTACAAATACTTGGGTATATTTAAGCCTCATGTTGAAAACTTGTTAAAAATTTGAAAGTAAAACTGGGTTTCTGGCAGTTGAGCATGCATCAGGGTAAAACTGGGTTTCTTTTTCAGAAATAGATCTAGCTTAACTCTGAATGTTAGGAAACACCTTGTAACGGAAAAGTTCCTTCCCTCCATTGATTACGGTGACATTACCTACATGAATGCTCCTACAAGCACCCTGCGGAAGTTGTCTATCATGGTGCTCTAAGATTCATAACTGGCTGTGATTATCGTACCCACCACTGCACCCAGTATTCACTGGTTAACTGGACATCATTAACCTCACGTAGATTCTTCCACTGGTACATTTTCATCTTTAAATAATTTCTTGGTCTGTTGCCTTCATCCATCTCCTCCCACATGTCTCTGCGTGAGTGCAGCTACAGCGTGCGCTCTCAGGACATGATTACCTGCAGTGTTCCCTCAGTGAGGACTGAGCTTGGCAAAAGATTATTTTCCTACTCTGCTCCCGTTTCTTGCAATATCTTACAAAAAGATCTGAAGATCTCGACTTTGACCTCTAAGGGATTTTAAACTGTTAAGTTCATGGCAAAACTCAACACAGACATGTTCCTTTTTTTAGTATTTTACATCACTTTGCAATGTAGCTGTTTTTGTTTCATTTTTTTTTTACATAATTTCTTCTATTTACTTTTTAATTTTATATGCTTTTTATATGATTGTCTGCTGTTGTTTGTACCATCTGCATTCTTTGTTTAAAACAGCTGAGCTCTCTTGTAAATGAGTCCTTGTGGTTCAATGAGACTAAACTGTAGACATAAATGTTGATGAGTGAATGAATGAATACTAGCTCAGGGGTCTACAACATGCCGCTCTGCGGCCACATGTGGCCCTTTGTGTCCCACTGCTGTGGATTGTTGAAGACTTGATCAAAACTACTAAGAGTTTATCCTGATGCATGCTCAAGAATTCAGGTAGAAAAATCTAAATATAGATTATATCAGGCAGAAATCTTAATAATAAGGTGAATGTAGAAATGTAGAAACGTTTAGTCTTTCCTCAGAAAGAAGTCTTTTGGAGGAAAGACAAAACGTTTCTACAAATTTTTGGGGGGTTTGGGTAAAGATATAGAACGGATGTTGGAGTTGATGAAGTTGGAGTCTCCCATCCTTCAATCAGCACGTTTCCACAGCAACAAGAGGAAGTAAAATGCTCGACCACGTCTACACAAATGTGAAAGGGGCATACACAGCGAAGCCACACCCACCGTTCGGGGCTTCTGACCACTCCTCTCTCCTCATGGTCCCAGCACAGCTTCCCCCGCTGAGACGCTCTAAGCCGGAACAAAGAGAGATCAAACTCTGGCTCCAAGACAGCACCCCCATGCTGAGAGACTGTTTTGGAAATACAAACTGGTCTGTTTTCAGGGAGGTAACAGCTGATGGAAACTCAGTGAATCTGGAATTATATGCTTCATCTGTATTGGGTTATATCAGCACATGCAATGAAAACGTATACATACAAAAATATGTTAAATCTTACCCTAACACAAAACCCTGGTTAAATAAAGAGGTTCGCACCCTGATGGCAGCCAGGAACACTGCCTTCAAGTCTGGAGACTCAGAGAAGCTGAGAAGGAGCAGGAAATAACTGGTTGCTGGCATTAAGAGGGCCAAAACCACATATGCACAGAGGATTGAGGGTCAGTTCACCTCACAAGACCCACGGAGCATGTGGAGAGGCATCAAATGCTTAACAGATTACAAGAGTAAAAGCAAACAATGCCCCAAAGACCCATCTCTGCCTGATGCCCTCAATAAGTTTTATGCACGCTTTGAGGACCCAAATAGACCAGCCAGCACCAGACTTACCTCACCACCAGATGAAGAGCATCTCAGCGTGACCGCAGCAGAAGTGAGAGGCAGTCTCAGAAGGATCAACCCTCATAAAGCAACTGGACCGGACAACATCCCGGGGAAAGTTCTGAAGGAATGTGCGGACCAGCTCTGTGAGGTGCTGGCTGACATCTTCACCACCTCACTTTCACTGGAGTAAGTTCCCACCTGCCTGAAGACCGCCACCATCATCCCAGTTCCAAAGAGCTCCACAGTGACTGGTCTGAATGACTTATAGACCGGTGGCCCTCACCCGATAGTTTGTTTATGTTTATTAAATTTGTTCATTTTTTTTTACAAAAGAAACAATACAAGACAATCTCATTAAATGATAGTGTACAAAATGTAAAAAAATGAAAGGTAGCAGAAAGAAGAATAAATCTTATTATATCTGCCCCTTACTTACAACAATCAGATTAAACAACAATAATCAGCCATGTAAACAATAATAATCTTCAACCAACTTTTTCCAACAATCAGATTAAACAATAATAATCTTCAACCAACAGTACAAAATGACTAACTCTTTCTAATTTTCTAATTGATACAATACACATTACGCTATTTCATATATTTTTTTAACACATTTGTTTTGATCATTTTTTTAAATGTAAACATTGACTTGGCATTTTTAACTACATTCTCCAAGCCATTCCATAATCTAATTCCCTGGATTGAGGTAGAACGTCCCTTCAAACTGGTTCTGAATTGTGGTTTTACAAACAACTCTGTCCCCTTAAGATTATAACAACTTTGTCTTTTAACAAAGTGCATTTGGATATTTAAAGGTAATGCATTATTTTGAGCTCTATACATAACTGATAAAATATTATAGTCTACCAAATCATGGAACTTCAATAACTTTAGGTGATAGAATAATGTACTTGATGGATGACGGTAATGCTTTCTAGTGATAATTCTTACAGCTCTTTTCTGTAATACAAAAATAGGTTTTGTGATTGTTTTACACGCATTCCCCCAAACATCAATGCAATAGATTAAGTGTGGAACAATGATTGTGTTATACAACAAATACAGAGCTTTATCATTCAATAGGTCTCTGACTTTGTACAGTACTGCAATCGATTTAGCTATTTTTATTCTTACAGAATTTATGTGTTGTTTCCATGTCAGTTTGTCATCAATGATAACACCCAAAAACTTCATGATAGTCGCTAAATGTTTTGAGAAATTGGTCATGTCCCACATCAAGACAACTGTCAACATCAACGAGGACCCTCATCAATATGCATACCGCGAGAACCGATCAACAGAGGACGCCATCTCCTCTGTGGTCCACACTGCTCTCACCCACCTGGATCAGAAGGACTCATACGTGCGCATGCTCTTTGTGGACTTCACATCTGCCTTCAACACCATGATCCCCCAAACTCTGATAGACAAACTATCTACACTTGGACTAAGCCCCTCCATTTGTAACTGGGTACTAGACTTCTTAACAAACAGACCACAGTCCGTGAAGATCCACAACTTCTCCTCCTCCACCATAACCCTCAGCACTGGCTCTCCTCAAGGATGTGTGTTGAGCCCTCTTCTGTTCACTCTGCTCACATATGATTGTACAGCCACACATCCAGGCTGTCATATTGTTAAGTTTGCAGATGATACAGTGGTGGGATGCATCACAAACAATGATGAGTCCAGCTACAGACAGGAGGTGGAACACCTGGAGAGCTGGTGCAAAGAGAATAATCTTCACATGAATGTGAAGAAGACAAAGGAGATGATTGTGGACTTCAGAAGGAACAAACACACCCATGCCCCACTGAACATAGGTGGATCTGCAGTGGAAGTGGTCTCCAGCTACAAATACTTGGGTGTACACTTGAATGATAACCTCAGCTGGAGCAACAACACCACCAGCCTGATCAAGAAAGGTCATCAGAGACTCTACTTCCTCAGACGGCTGAGACGAGCTGGTCTGAGCAGCCCAGTTCTCACCTCCTTCTACAGGTGTGCAGTGGAGAGCATCCTGTGCTCCAGCATCAATCGTGTGGCATGGAGGCTGCACAGTTGCAGAGAGGAAAGCTCTACAGAGAGTGGTGAAGGCTGCACAGAAGTCTGTTGGAGTCAGTCTCCCCACCATCACAGACATTTACACCTCCAGATGCAGGAAAAGAGCCACCTGCATCATGAAAGACCTCACTCACCCAGCACACTCACTCTTTGCCCCACTCCCCTCAGGACGGAGGTTGAGGAGCATCAAATGTAGAACCACTAGACTGAGGAACAGCTTCTACCCTGAGGCTGTTAGACTCATGAATAAATAAAATAATCACTGCAAAATATCACATCATGCTGATGCTGATCTGTTTTCTTGTTGCTGTGTTCATCTGTGACCATCTGCTCATACAGACTCATGTTCGTGCTGCTGTTTATAATGATGTTTTTCTACTACATTAGGGCTTAGTGTATTACTAGTTGATGTTTTTCTTAGTTAATCCTAGATGTTATTACTGTTTTTCTCTTGCATTTGTTGTTGGATGTAACTGGGACCCTGTGTACATAATCTCGTTTTCATCACATGTACCACATGCGGTGCAAATGACAATAAAGACTCTCTGACTCTGACTCTGATGAAGACAGAATTTGTCAAAATACAAACTTGGTTTAAACTTAATACATTATCATTAAATCTTGATAAAGCTAATTACATGATATTCAGTAATAAAAAGAAAACTTGATGTTCCATTCAAACTTGAAGGTGTTGAGATTTGTAGAGTGAGTGAGGTGAAGTTTTTTGGTGTTATCATTGATGACAAACTGACATGGAAACAACACAAATTCTGTAAGAATAAAAATAGCTAAATCTATTGCAGTACTGTACACAGTCAGACTTATTGAATGATAAAGCTCTGTATTTGTTGCATAACACAATAATTGTCCCACACTTAAGTTAATATATTATATTGATGTTTGGGGGAAAGCGTGCAAAACAATCACAAAGCCTATTTTTGTTTTACAGAAAACAGTTGTAAGAATGATCACTAGAAAGCATTACTGTCATCCATCAAGTACATTATTTTATCAAATGGTAAATGGAGCTTATTATAGCGCTTTCCAACCCCCTGTGAGGAGCCCCAAAACGCTTTACAATACCAGCCATCCACCCATTCATTCACACATTCACACACCGGTAGCGGTAGACTGCCATGCAAGGCGCCTTCCAGACCTACCAGGAGCAACTCGGGGTTAAGTGTCTTGCCCAGGGACACAACGACACATGGTGTCAACTGAAGTTATTGAAGTTCCATGATTTGGTAGACTATAATATTTTATCAGTTATGTATAGGGCTCAAAATAATGCATTACCTTTAAATATCCAAATGCATTTTGTTAAAAGACAAAGTTGTTATAATCTTAAGGGGACAGAGATGTTTGTAAAACCACAATTCAGAACTAGTTTGAAGGGACGGTCTACCTCAATCCAGGGAATTAGATTATGGAATGGCTTGGAGAATGTAGTTAAAAATGCCAAGTCAATGTTTACATTTAATAAAATGATCAAAACTGAATTGTAGCGTAATGTTTATGTTTGTGATGATGATTACCCTATTGTAACCTTCCTTTTTTCCATATCTGATTGTTGCGGCGCGGTTTTATTACTGCTGCGGCTGCGTGTATACGTCCCCATCTCAAGGACGGTGTGTGCGTCAATTGCAATGTTTTTGTGCTCGGGTGCAATGACGATGCCAATAAATATATATTCTATTCTAATGTGTATTGTATTAGTTAGAAGAATTAGAAAGTTATTCATTTTGTTCTGTTACTGGAAGATTATTATTGTTTGAACCGTTTGAAAAAAGGAGCAGATGTAATAAGACTTTTTCTTCTTTCTGCTACCTTTCATTTTATATTTTGTATGTTATCGTTTATGGGACTGTTTAGTATTGTATTTTATAATGAATACATTTTATAAATAAATTATGAATAAATAAATTCAATGAAGGAGCTAAACATGGTCTATAAATAAAAGATGAATTAGATTAAGATATTTCTAGCTGACTGTGGGATCTATCTCTGAAATCCACCAGGAATATATAATATGTACGGTATAAAAATATGAGGGGGAAAAAAAAACATAAATTAGGATGAAGAAAATAAAAGTATTAGTTTTTTTAATTTAAAAAATCAATAAGGCACAATTGCACATCAAACAAAATAACCTAATTTTATTATTTGTCTTAAAATGTAAAAATATTAATATTTAAAGTAACTTATATTTCTTTGTTTTATAATGTCACCCCCTCCCCAACAAACTCAAAGTGGCCCATGAGCCACCAGTTGATAATGACAGCTGTAGCAGGTTTTGCAGCACATTTTATTTAGTGAGCGAAGGGGCAGAAATGGCTCTTTTAATTAAAAGGTTGCAAGATTTAAAACAATTATTTTATAGCCTATCAGAGCGAAGTTCAACTCAACATGCAACGATTTTAAAAACAAAGCATTTCTTCATTTTATGCAGCCTAAATCAGTTTTCTTTTAAAATTTGAGCTGAAGTAAACTTGTTTTTGCACCGAGCAAACTAAGCAATCAATGTTATATTTGCATCATATTATGTGAATAAATGACTCCTTACAAAAGACAGAAAACACATTTACTACTTCTCTTTTTGAGCAGACTGAGACACAGTCAGTCTGAAATCAGACACGTGACTTCATCAGACTTCTCAACAGTCTGTATTTGTAGGGCGGATAAAGCAACATGGCTGGGACTGACCATGGCGTGTGAGCAGAGTGAAGTTTGGCTCTCATTATCTGACTGCATTACGTAAAACGTGAAGAGGCAGTGGGTCTGAAGAGAATCTGTTGAAACAGAACAAACTGTTCGTGTTAAGTGTTTTGGTTGGCCAACACGTGTTACCAAATATCATTTTAGGGAACCAACCGCAGCTTGAGCCAGTAACAGAGAATACACGCATTTAAAATTACTTTTAAAGTTTATTCAAAGAAAAAAGAAAGAAAACAATTTCAGGAAAATACAAGACTTCCTGTCATACACAGAGAGGACATACGTTAGAGAAGCACGGCAGAACCAGAGGATGAACACGTCACCTCACATCCACGCCTGCAGGGAACATACTGCTAAATGTTTCCATGGTCGAGTGGCTTTACATGAATACCTGAATTGAACAACACGCGTGTTCGTTACTGTTTTGTAAGTAGTGCGGTGTAGGGGAGATGACGAAAAAAAAAAAAAAACTAAACAATAAATATCCAATAAAAACCAGGCTCAAAAAGCAGAAACATAGAATATGATGCACGGAACATAAATATTGTGATGCACATTAGTGTAACAAAACGTCGCCTCTGTAAACATTTTTCCACCTAAGGTGAGTATAATAATATTAAACCACCGCAGTCACATATTTACGTGTACATAGATTTACGGAAAAAAATAAAAATATTGTTGTGTCTCAACTAGCTCTAAAACTTATGAATACACAAAGCCTCAAGTTATAATTTCTATTTTTATTTTAAAAGAAGTGGTTCTCATAACAATAGGGTTACACGCTTTAAATGCTGCCCTCTTGGAACTTTTTCCAACTTTTCGCCTGCAAGTGGCTGCTTTTATTCCACAAGAATTCAATTTTATTGAGCCCAATAACAATATTGATCAAAACTACAATTTTTTTCACAAAGTCATTCTCATCAAGGCCTTGATGCAGTTTGAGACACGGTGAATACTATTGCACACACAGACCTCAGCATCTTCATACATGAAGCAAGAGAAACCAAGTGAGGAAGCTTTTGAAGAT